>CM021106.1:507194163-507270648 GCA_007115665.2 Sequoiadendron giganteum | reverse complement strand
GATATTAAATTCACGTAAGTTAATACCTCCCAAAAAGCGATAATTAAGAAATAAATAAATAAAAGAATATATAAAGAAATAAATATTCATTATTATTTTTATTGAGAAGTTAAATTTGAAAATATTGATTTACTTTAAGAAGTTAAAGTGAATAGGTAAATTTGGAAACACTAATTTACTTTAAGAAGTTAAATTATTTTAAGGGAGTCTAAAATAAAACCTAATTCTTTTAGTAACCTCTTTATTAAAGCTAAAATAAATAAATAAAGTAAAAATTTATAAAGCATCTAATATGATTAATATTAAGTAATTTCATTAATAATTTTATCAATAAAGTTAGTAAGATGTTAATTCGTATTAATTTATTAATGATTCTTTTAATTTAGTTAGCAAAAATAATTTAAATAGAATTAATTATATTTGGAAAATGATTAATATTATTTGGATTAATAGAGATAGTAAATTAGTGGAATATTATTAATTGTCAATTATAAATGTTCTTTAATGAAGGGGTTGTAAGAGACTGACTCCTTATGGTCACATAAACAAGTTTTTATTTAATGATTATTAAGACCTCATGGAAAAGTAAGGATCTAACGAATTTATTCTAGCAAGATGTTCCATGAGATCTAATAGTTTGCAAGTAATTATATTTCTCTTGAATTATAATCTTTTAATTTTGATCAAGTAAATAACTTATTGTAATGTTTAGCTCATTTGCAACCTTTAGTTTGAGATTTTGGATGAATTGCTATTGCTTGTTTGATTTTTCGTCATGTCTTTCTTGGATGTACTGTCATTTGGCTTTGCTACTAGATTATCATGTTCGATCTTGCATGAAGATGATAACCTTTTTAAAAATTGTTGGCTTCTAATTTCGTTGTGTTTGTTGAATGGGTTTAAGGGGGTTTGATCTAAAATGTTAGTTGTTAGGGTATCGTGTGGGGAGAAAATTGAGGTCTCTTTGAATGCCCTATTGGATGAATTTACTGTTGATATTGTAATTATTTATATTAGCGTTGTTTGAGTTCAAGATTTTGTAAAGATGTTGCTACTATTATTCTACACTTGTTATTTTGCGATCATAAAATTTGTTTAGTCATTTTGTGAGTACTCCTTTTGTGTTATTTCTGATTGAGAAGACTTTATACAATTTTCTCTTAGTCATATTTTGAGATGATTGGGAACTCAAAATGTTGAATTACCTTTAGTAGGAAATTATGGATTTTTGGTATTTTAGGCTTCTAGAGGCAATGGAGAAACTTGATTTATGTGGATATTCCATGGTGGGACCTTTGTAATTCATTGATCTTATTTCTAATTTTGAGTTCTTGTGGGTGTTACCTTGTACCATGGTGTTGATTTTGATGTGGCTTTGAGCGAGATGGTTCATGCCTCACACATGCGTTCGTTTTGCAACTTTTATGTTTTGGTACACCCCTTGTTGTGAGTCTTGTTTCAGAACTATTGGGGAGGGTGACTCTTCATGGGGGCCGACGCACAAAGGGGTTGTTAGGGTAACCCATGGAAGAGTTTCGTAAACAAGTGATAATGTAATTAATGAACTAGTGGGGTTTGGGTAGTTAAACATTAAACAAGATTAATTATGTGCCTCACCCATATCGTTAGCGCTTTCACAGGCTAAGGATGGGATGAGAAGACCTGGTTGGTAAGATCACTACCTTGTCCTCACGAAAGGTAAGTGGTCTCGCATGAGTCACCCTATGGAGCGACGCCTTGAGATAGGTAGTCAGGATAACCATAGATGGAGGTGGCACCTTGTGATAGGTTGTCTGGATAATCCATGTAAGGCCATGCGATGACACTCTCCCACAGTACCCGTTTATTTTCCCTTGTTAGGCTACCTCTAGGAGTGTTGTTTGAATTGTTGATGTTGTTGAGGCAATTGGTTCTTGGTGTTGTTTTTGAAGCCTCCAAGTTCTATCTTTTAGTGTTGCACACATGCCTCATGGCAACTTGATTGATGTTAACAAAAGGTGCCCTTGATATTTATTGTTGGTTTATATTGGGTTTTCATTTGAAGGCTTTGGGGTCCTATTATTGTTGGCACCTCTTATGGTTATTTAGTGTTGATCTATAATATTGGCAATTGGTTTTGTTGGACCTTTCATTATTTTTTTGTGGCTATGTTATGGGTTGTTATCTTATGTTGTTATCCTTGTTGTGGAGTCTAGCTTGTTATTGGTTTGTTTGACTATTTTGGTTGAGGAATGGGGATCTTTCTTGTCAACTCCTAGCACGGGGGGTGGTCCTTTGGGTCCACGTGGTTGGGTGGAACGTGCTATGTACCCCATTGGGTCCCTAGTCTGAGTACGTGTCAATGCAGCTAATATAGAACTCCACCTTAGTTCTATTGTACCATGTTCAATTATGTAACATTCTTGTATTTAATGTATCTTTTCCTTTGCCCAACAAGATGCACATGTACTCTTGAAGTGATGTAATGTACTCCTAAAGTGATTTAATGTACTTCTGAAATAGCTGTAATGTATTATTTTACCTTTGTAAACCTTTTGTGGTAGTCATTATCTAATGTGTTGTATCTATGGAAATATACTCCACAATTTTCATATTGAGCTATTGATAAAATGTTATATGTATCTTTTCATCCTTTTGATCAGGGATGGTTATATGTTATCTTTATGTAATCTTGATTCATTCGTCATCATTATGGTTTTAGTTTTAGGAATTCGTGATGCCATCTCATGTGCCCCAGAGGACATAATGGTATTTGTAATCATATAATTGCCTTATATGTAATATAAGTTCATGTTCATCTTATGTATTGTTCTCCTTTCAAAAAAATAAAAAAAATTGTGCGGTAATTGGTTGTTTCTGTTGTCCTTTGAGGTTAGCACGACGGGGCTTTACAGGCTTACCCCTCATTTACTTGCAACTAATAAATTGAGATCAACAAGGACCATTGAGTTTAGACACATTCAAGAATGACAAAGTGATAGCCGAGTTTATGGGACTTCGAGAAGGGATACCAAGTGGGGATCATAAATTTGGTTTTATCATAGAACTTGACAACACAACATAATTTGGAGAGTCCGCCCCACCCTCTAGTTGCAAAAATAAGAAAAATAAAAAGAATAGGTCTCTAGGCAAAGACCGAAAGGTGCTTTTAGACCTAGACAAAGTAAAAATAAAGGATGTATCCGAAGGTGAAAACCTCTCTAAGGCACCTAAGGATGGAGGGTTGGACAGTCTCCTCATAAATCAAGAGAGATCACCATTTCTTGTGGAAAAATCAAATATGTCAATATAGGTACAAAAGATAATTCTAGAATCATTCATCTTGCAACATCTCTGACCATTGAAGAAAAGCTATAGTTTACCACTTTCTTCTCTGAGAGACAAATCAATTTTTCTTGGTCATATGATGATATGCCTGGGTTAGATCCCAAGCTAGTCCTACATCATTTTCCATTGGTTCCAAATGCTAAACCAGTCAAACATAAGTTGAGAAAAATGCATCCATAGATTGCACTCCTACTGAAAGTAGAATTGAAGAAACTTTTGGATGTTGGTTTTATTCATCCCATAGACTATGTAGAGTGGCTATCAAATCCAGTTCCTGTCACTAAACCAACTAACGGAATAAGAGTATGAACATATTTCAAAGATCTAAACAAAGCTTGTCCTAAAAATGACTTCCCATTTCCTAATATTGACATCATAGTAGACCTTACAATGGGATATGAGATATTATCGCTAATGGATAGTTTTCAGGATACATTCATATCAGAATCACCCTGGAGGATCAAAATAAAATAAAAACCTTCACTTGTGCTTGGGGTACATTTTGCTGGAATGCTATGCCATTTGGTCTTAAGAATGCCAGAGAAACATATCAAAGAGCCATGACTACCATCTTTCATGATGACATGCATACACTTATGGAAGACTATGTTGACTTATTAGCAAAATCCTTATCAAGATATAGCCCTCTAGTAGTATTGGAGAATATTTTCAAGAGGCCAAAAGAATACAAAGCCAGGTTAAATCCAAAGAAATGTGTTTTTGGAGTCTAATCAGATAAACTCCTAGGATATATTGTCTCTTGTAGAGGTATTGAAGTTGATCTTGCAAAAGTGAAAGCTATCATGGAAATTCCTCCACCAACAAACATAAGTCAATTATGAACTCTACAAGGAAGACTACAGTCTATTCGAAGATTCATTTATCAATTGGCAGATAAGTGCCATTTGTTTTATCATTTGCTACGTAAGGGAGTCCCATTCATGTGGACCAAATGTTACCTGGAAGAATTTCAACAAATAAAGGATTATCTATTGACTCCTCCAATACTCATGCCTCCCATTGATGTTAGACACCTAATACTAGCACTTGCACCAAAGAGGGTGCAAGGGTTATGCTGATAGAAAAATATATAAAAGTAAACATGGAAAGGAAGTGTAGTTTAAAATATATACAATTTTGTTTGTAATATATACAAAATTTTTGTAACATTATTTCCTTCTTGTCTTATTTGACAAAGATGTCGAGAATTCCCTATTCTCACTTATCCCATTGATGTTAATTGAGATTATACTTTGATTTTATTACACATTTTGATGCATTTAGGCTATCAACTTTGAACTGATCATTAGGGTAGTTGTTTATGACTTTATTGACTTTGTAGTTTGTTCTTTTCTTGAGATTGAAGTGTCTTTTTTATTCAAGTTTCATAAGTTAGGTATTTGACTCTTTCGTTTTTACTCTTTTGTTATTTTGGTGATTTAATTCATTTGTAACAGTATTTTTGCAATGAAAGCCTTGAATTCTATTTTTGCTTCTCTACATTTTTTATGAATACATTCAAGAAAATTTAAAGTTCTCTTAGATGTTTCTAATCTAAAATCTATTCATCTTGTGTGGAATCCATTATCTAATTTGCACTTTACCTATATTTTTACAGCGAATCTTCCATAGCTAGCATTTTTGTAGCATGGAACTTCTTCAATGATTCTGATCACTTTAGGATAGTTTCTTTTCCTATTTTTCAATAGCAGATTTTTGTCAAATGACACTTTTGGATTTGAACCATAGATCAACTTTCTAATTCTGTGAATTTTTAGCTTTTGGGAGTTGGCCAGAACTTGTTTATTTCAAAAAAAAAATATGGCTAGATTTTGATGTTTTGAAAACTCTAGGGTATTTGATTCAACTGATGGATTATTTTTAGTTAAGGAATTCTCACTTTGGATTTACAACCTTTAGAATTAAATATTTACTGAATGGTATTTTTCCAACCACAAATTGGTTTTTATGATTGTAACACTTTCATGGGTTTTGTCTAGGATCTTAATGGAGCCTTCCATAATTGTGCTTTCCCCTTGAATTTGGAAAGAAGAGTGATGCAATTCTTTTGAAGTAAGCCTTTTCTAACCACATAGAGGATACAAATTAGTTGAATATAAAGAAATTATGTATCATTTTACTACACTTTTAAGCACTTGGAGGGTACTTTCTAAGTATCTGCCTAATTAGTTGAACCTGAGTAGAGCAATGAAGTCTTCTAGTTGCATTGTTCTATCAAAATATTATAAGGAGATTGTCTAAACTATCTAAATAGTAGTTACCGGGAGACGCATGGTACTTGTATTGGTATGGGGATGAGGATGGGGATGCCAATAAAATTAGGGTAAGTGAGTTAAATGAATCAGGAGATGACTATTTTATATGTGAATGATTCACTGAAAATTTTGGGTGCGGGGGCTAGTACATTGTCTATGTTCCCATAATGGAGAATCCTGACAACTATACCAAATACTGATCCAAATGGATTATAAAAATTGTAATAAACATGCAAAGACAAGAATTTTTGTGTACAGTAAATTGGATCTACGAAACTAAATGCAGGTGCAGGTGTTGGATAGGTTATAGAGCAAGAAAAAAGAGACCGTACTATGAATGTGGTACCACATTTGTGGCCATGTCCACTGATAGTAAACATGCTAGAACTCGGAATCCAAACTAAGCAGTCACCAATTCAGCTTCCTGTGTTGATGGAATTCCTTCTTGGGCTTGGGAGAACTCTGTTGTGCATAGGAATATATAAATAGGAGGTTGTATTGTTTTGTAAAATGGGCATGGGGGGACAATAGTTTGTTGTATCTGCCTTCTTTGATGGAGGAGGAAACAAACTGCATGTTGTATCTTATTCTTTCAAAATTAAGGAGAAAAATAAATTGTGTTATATTACCAAGAGGTGAGAGGCAAAAGGAAAGGAGCATGGAAGCATAGGCAAACAATGGAGATAGGAAGCTAATGGAGCAAGGGACAGATTGCATCCATAGCCAAGTCTTGTTGCATGGAACAAGGGGCAGATTGTATCCATACCTTTTCCACACTCATTGTATTTTCCAATTTACTATATAATATAAGTAGTAGGTAAATACCATTGCCAAAAATTATTTTTTCTCTCTTAGGAGGGTTTCCAGGACAAATATGTTCTTAATTCTTCTCTTCCTTTCTTGTCTGTCATTTATTTCTATTTAAGTAGCATAATACAATTTCATGTTTCATGATTTTTACAAGTTTAGGTTTGAGAAACTATGGATTGATTTGGCATTAGAGTATATTGTGAACCCTTGGGATTCATGAAGCTGCATAAAGGGTACTGTTGGATTTACAAAAAGGAAAGAAATGTGAGTTGTCACTTGGATCTGTGAATCTGGTAATATTCAAAAGACTGATTCCACCTCAGGGAAGCAAGATAATTATTTGGGAGCATGTATAACATCATGGCCAAGTTGTAGGATGTTTTCTTACATGGCAATGTAATTCATTGTAGAATTAACAAAATTGTACCACTTGTGTTTAGAAAGGAGGAATTTTTGTAGTTATTCTAACCAATAGGTCTATTGTAGCGTGCTTTGAGCATCACAAGAGACATTGAAGCTATTAGAATTGAAACACAAAAACCTCACAAATGAGGGGAAATTTTACCATATCCCTAACTTAAGAGAAAAGCTTCTTTAATAAGGGAGGTGTGATCTAACTGGATCATAAAAATTATAATTAACATGCAAAGACGTGGATTTTTGTGAACAATAAATTGGATCTAGGAAAATGACATGTAGGTGTAGGTGTTGGAAAGATTACAGATTAGGAAAAAGATATATTGTGGAGTGATTGCAAAAGTGTTCTGGCCTGTACCACAGTTTTACACATGCCAGAATTTGGAACAAGGGGCAGATCGTATCCAATTATTTGTGCACTCATTGAATATGACAATTTGTTGTGTAATATAGGTAGTAGGAAATTGCTACTGCCACAATCTATTTTTTTCTCTTCAGAGGGTTTCTAGGATATACAGAGTTCTTAATTCTTCTCTAAGTTATTTTCCTCTCTTGAATGTCATTTAATTTCTAATTAAGTAGCATAGTACAATTTCTTATTTCATAATTTTTACAAGCTTAGGCTTGAGAAATTAAGAATCAAACACTATTGTACTTATAGCAACATTGCTGCATTAGTGCAATGACTGTATATGCATATGCTTTGAATCTAAACTTAGTTGTAAAAGTTGGATTTCGTTATCTGATTGAGCACAAATCACCTAGATTTGAACATAATAACATAATACGATTTTTCCAACACATTATTGCATAATTTGATACACTACAAAAACACCACCTAATACATATATTGAAATATTGTTAGCATTTACTGACTGTCTCATATGACTTGAATTTCATGAGGGTGTTGAAAATTTTTGCTTGCATTGCTGGGGCAGGTGCATTAGTCTGCATAACTTATTTTAAAAGTTTGAGGTTGAATAATCTATAGACAATATTGCAGACATGATGGGTTTTGATACTTGAAATATTGATTCTTTGGCTGCAAGACCATGGCAAATAACTTCTTCTCATCTGAATTTTTCAGGAACACTTCCTTTTTTGTGGATGTAGGTCTCAATGAGATTCGGTCCAAAACACTGGGGTTCAAAAGGTCTAATCCTTCATTGATCTTGTTGCCAACAAAAACTTTGGGCTTCTCGACAAACCTCTCTATCTGCCTTGTCTCATCATCGAGGACCACAACACCATATTTGGATGGTTCATCAACCTAACACAAAAAGATAATCAGTGCTTGTTTTTACAATCATTAGGATAAATTTTGAATGTAATAATTTACTTTAGGCAATTTCAAAGATACAAGATTCAATGTGTAAGATCAAATTTTACCTTGGTCACCACGATGGATGCTTCCCTCGATGTTTTGTATGAAATTCAATCATTTGCTTTAATGGGAATTCAGTAATGACATCACAGTTCAAAACAAGAAATGGTGCTCCAAATCCATCTATTAGTTTGTCTTTGCAAGAGCTAGAGGGCCTATAATAGCCATGGGTTCAGTTTCATGAGAACATATAATTTAAATCCCAATTTTTGATTTGAAGTTCTTCAAACTTTGCCCATTTTATTGACATTGATAACAACATGAAATAATTAATGCAGTAAGTTGCTTACCATTGTCTGAGTGATTAATTTTTGTGACAGTTTTCATGACAGGCATATTAAGTTAGTATTAGATATATACCAGATGTTGATGCTGCTATAAATGTGATGGCTGCCACTACTATCCTCACATATAGAAATATAGCCCTCCAACGTTACAAATTCTCAACAAAAAAATTTAGCCACACAGAAGTGAAAACCTTTTTTGTGGCAAATAAATTCAGTTTACCTAGAGCATACTTTATGTCCCCCCTAACATCTATTTGCTCCCCCAAAATGTCAAAATACAATATAAGCAAGTGCCACATCGAGGGGAAAAATTAAAACTAGAACTACCAAAATTTACAAAGAGGGTATTATAAATTTTATATTCCACATTTAACATGACAGTAAACAAACAAGCAAATATAATAAGTGCATAGACAATTATAATCTATATCATCCTCAAATGTGGAAGAGTGAAGACATGGGAATTTAAAGTACCTTGATAAAAGAGGGAGTCAATCCAATGACCCAGTACCTACTCTATAAATAGAAGTTGCCTTTCATCTTGCAACATGAAAGCAATTTACGAATGTTCATTTCACTCCAAAATTCCCCTTGATGAAGAGAAACTCATTAATTCTTACTTCTTATACCTCTAAAAATTATGTAGCTTCTATCCTCAAAATTATGACATCTGCTTGAAGTTCTACTAACAACAAGCTGAAAGCTATTAGCTTGTTACAAGGCTTCATCACAATTTTATCACTTTCACCTTTGACCATAATTAAAGTGCACCATGAAGTTACCTCTTCATCTAGATTGTTATCTTGGCATAGACTTGAATACATACAATTGATCATGCAAATTCACTCTAAAAAAATATGTCACTCAATAAATAGAATGAATCTAAATTTCACTTCCTGAATGATCAAATCGGAAGAATTTACCTTCCCGTTGAGATGAAGCAATCTAGAAACATTGATAACTGGTTATACAGTTGCTATATAAAAATTTGGATCAACTTTGTTAAAGAAAGAAAAGGAAAACATGACAAAGATCCAAAGCATTGAGTGATATCTCTATGAAAGAGTACATCCCAATAAATGAATTCTAGTGACCCTATTTTATGGTGCAAACTTCATGTAAAGGTCCCACCAAAAGACAGAGAAACAATGCAATAATAGCAACAATCCGTTAGATAAAACACAATTTTATGATATTCCATTTGATAAGTAAAAAAGTGCACCATGATATTATTGTCACTCATTTTATTCCAAAGTTTCTCCTAATAAAGGGAAGTGTATTAGCTCTTACCTCTTCTGCCATCTAGAAAACTATGTAGCTGTTATCCTCATAATATGACATCTGATTGAGGTTGGATAGGCTGAAAGATATTAGCATATTACAATGTTGGTGGTTCCACCCATCCATAAGCTTCATGACAAATTTTAAATTTATAACTTTTACCTTTGACCAGTATTTAAGTTCACTATAATATTCCTCTTTATCTAGATCATCATCTTGACATACACCACAAATGATCATGTACAGTCAAATTTATTGAATCAAGTATTTACCTTCCATTGAAATGAAGCAATTTAGACACACTGACAACGGGTTATAAACTTGTAGCCTTGGATAAAACTGATCATGTGAAGTCAAGGTAAACATGAAGAAGATCTAAAGTACTGAATGATATCTGGTAAGATTTAGCTGTAAAAATGAATTTTGAGGACTCTACTTTATGGTGTAAAATTGGTCTAAAGATCCCACCAGAAGAAAGAGCAAGAACACTAGTGGTTGCAACCATCTAGGAGCTACAACACAACTTAACCACTTTTACACTGAATCAACAATAAATTGCTCCATGATTTTACCCTTTCATCTAGATTATTATCTAGACATAGACTGAAATTTATACAGGTGATCTCGTTTAGATTATCTAGCAAACTAGAAATCTATGTATTAAAGATGAAATGAACCAAAATTCATCTTTCTAAATACTCAAATGTTGGAGTATTATCCCACTAAGATGAAACAATTTATAAACAATAACAAGTGATATGCACACTAGGTGATATAGATGTTGAAGGTTGCAACCATCCATGAGTTTCATCACAACTTTAAGATGTTTACATTTTGGCTTGGCCTGTAATGTACCATAATGCTTCCTTTTCATCTAGATCCTTATCTTGACCATGCATCCAATCATGTGCAGTCTCTCTCACAAACTAAAATGCCACTCATTATACACAATATAAACCTAAATTCAACTTTCTATATGATAAAATGGATAAGTATTTACCATCCCCACAAGATGAAATAATTCAAAAATATTGATAATTGGTTGTCTACTTTGTGTTATAACAACAAAGAAACATTGAAGTCTACAGTTAGATAGGTATGAGTGGCAAAGGCAAGGCATTGCATTAATGAAGATCCCAATTTAAACCCTAGAAAAATTCTCAATAATTGCATTCAAAATCTCGTTGTGATTAGACTTGCAAAACATATATAACACAATTTTTTTTATGTTGTATAGATACCACACGATCATTGATGTCAAAACTATAATACTCTCAACAATTTTGTTCATAAAACCAAAGAATTCGAAGAGCTAGATTGCAAATAACTTTCCAAAGAGGCAAAGACAATCTAGTGATGGTGAAAAATAGATTGAGAGATAATGACACCCACCTTATTTCTTGAACAAAGTAACCGCTTCTCCTTAATGGTTCCAATCCCCACAATCCCTCCACCACAGGTATAATAGGTGCAAGGATCCAATGGATCTGAAGATATAAACCCACCAGTCTAGCCAAAACCATTATGACCAAATAAATAAGGGTCATAGATTCCAAGCTTACATTAAACCAATGATAGTAAAATCCCAAAAGTTAAAGATATCCCAATAAGGATAGCCATCCCACAAGCTGTAGTTAACAAAAGTATCCATACTGACCTTGGTATTGAATTGATTGCACCAGGGAGCTTAAACCCTCTCCCATAAAACCCATTACATGTGTTGTGGTTTACTGCATCATTTGAGCATAGAGCCAAACTAAACATCAGTAAACTATACAAGCTTAAAAGAGGACTACCTTGGTTTCCATTAGGGCTTTGGTGTAAGGAAGGAAGAAATCCCAATTGTTGTCATCGTCATTGTGGTTGGAATATATTGTTTCAGTCCTACAGAGAAGTTCCTCATGCCCTTCATTGATGTCAATCTAATTCCTGAATGTTGATGCAGCACAAGTCAAAGAAGGCAATTGCCAAAAACAAAACCCAAAATTAAAATTTATTTATTGGAAAAAATATACAATTTTCCTAAAAAGCTTCCAAGTCGCTGAATTCTTAAAATATTTAGCTAAAGAAACCTTTGTATGCAACTGAAATATGCTGAAGGATATCGTGACAGGATCGTATGAGAAGCGAATTAAGATATTCGATATTTATAAACCCTTCGCAAAGTCCATGTTATATAAATATTTCAGCGTCATGAAATCCATGGTCCGATAATTATTTTAGTTGCTGCGACATACTACTTATTTTTTATCATTCATTAAAGCCATTAATTTCACATCGTTAGTATAGACTATAGCTCGTAATAGTTCTTCACATTTAAAGCCCTCACTTCATGAAATCAAACCTTAAAAATACCAAAATTATAAAGTCTACAAAACATTAACAGGTGATAGAAATGTGTGGGCAAGGGAGTAATAAACACTTAAGCATTCAACATGGGTGTGAGTTGTCTGAAAATATTACAAGACCTTGAGATTTGGTACGTCAAATGCAAATAGCTTGTAAATATATGAAAATATCCATTTTCATCCGCAATTGTAGCCCCAACTTTTATAACCAACAAAAGCACAAAATTTTCATGTGGGCAACTTCATTTTACAATTATAAATTAGATTAGGGAATTTTAAATACATCTCGATCCATAGCTTGAAGAGGATAATACATGTCACCAGTGCAATGCATAGACTGCTATAGAGGCCATAGATTCTAGAACTTTGTCTGCAAAAATTATTATGAGAAATAATGGGTAGCGTTTGTAGGAATTTTGTATGAAACCCTTTCAATTTTAGTAGCAAAAGCCACACAAATGTTTGCATAAACGTCTAATGGGAAGGGATGGACTGACACCTCCCTGCATGTGGCTGGTCTTGTTTCTGCCATGCTGATTGTCGATGTGCTAAAGAATATCTCATATTTATTGTAAAGATTTCAATTTGATTGAAATAGATTGATCTAATCTGATCAAAATATCTCACATTTATTGCAGACTATACCGATTGCAGAAGACTGAAAACCGATGTAAAAAAGATGGTATACCGATGGAAGGGCACTGCATACCGGTAGAAGGGAGCTGTATATGGGCATGAGATAGGTTTCAGCTGAAACCTCACACTATATATATACATAACGACAACCACATCAACATTGGGGGCATTGTTAGCACATTATGCAATGATGGAAGGGAACAAGCTATCTATTATATCAGTCACACTCTTGTAGGATATGAGCTTAATTATAGTCCCATTGAACGAGCATGTCTTGTGGTTTTTTATTCCACACAAAATTTTAGACATTATATTCTAAACCATCGAATAAAATTGATAGCTAAGATTGATCCCTTAAATATCTACTCAATAGGGCAACTTTGATAGGTCAACTAGCAAAGTGGGTTATGGTCTTGAGTGAATATGGCATAAAGTATATTGATTATAAGGAAATGAAAGTACAAGTAATAGCTGATCAACTCGCAGATGCACCAATGAAAATAGACCAGTCCTCTAGTGTTTGTTTTTCCTGATGAATCCATCTTTGTAGTAGAGACTTCTACGACATGGAAATTATACTTCGACGGATCTTATAAAAATCATGGTTCAGGAGCTAGTATCCTCTTTGTTACACCTCAAGCAGACTCAATACCAAAATCATAAAAAATTGCCTTTGCTTGCACATGACATGGTTGGGTATTGAGCATTTTTAACAGAACTACGAATGGTTGTCAAATGGAAAATCAAGAATCTTCAAGTCTACGATGACTCCCTACTAGTTATCTGTCAGGTTAATGATGACTATGATGAAAAATATGAAAAGGTCACACCTTACAAGAACATGGTCGATAGTTTTAAGCTCTAATCTGATGTCATTACTTTTGAGTAGATCCCAAGAATTCAAAACAAAGTAGTTGATGCAATAGTAACCATTGGATCTCTTTTGGATATACCTAATAATGTGTCGTAGTATGAGTTCTTGGTGGAACAACTGTTGGTCGCTGCATTCGATTTCCTTGAATTTGAACTCATGTGTGAAATTGTTGGTCCTAATTCACCTTGGTACAAAGACTTCTATAACTATTTGCATGACCAAAGTATCCCACCCGACCTATCCTCTAATCAATGCAAGACCTTTATCCGACAAGCATCCAAATATGTCATCATCGATGATAACCTTTACCGTCGTAGTTTAGATAGCACCCTCCTAATATGTCTCGATTCAGATGAAACACAAATGGACTTATAAGAGATACATAATGGTATATGTGGAGCTCACTCTATTGATCCTACCCTAGCCAAGAATCTTATGTGAATTGGATACTATTATCCTTCTATGGAACATGATTCTTATCACTTTGTGAAGAAATATTTCCAATGTTAGATACATGGAGATCTGGTGCACGTACCTACTTAGGAGCTTCATCTAGTTACATCACCATGGTCATTCTCTCAATCGGGACTCGACCTCATGGGAAAAATCTATCCTACCTCTACTAGTTCTCATAAGTTTATCCTCGTTGCAATTGAATAATTTACTAAATGGATCAAATATATTCCAATGACCTACATCACTAGTAAACAAATATCCAAGTTCATCCTCAATTACATCATGTGCCAGTATGATGTTCCCCAATCCATCATCACAAATAATGATCGTCCTTTCAAAAATCAAGATGTTTGTGAATCGTGTGAGGGATTAGATGCATCCAACATCATTTCACCACTCCATATAATCCCCAAGGTAATGGTCAACTTGAGGCGTCTTAGAAAACTATCCTTAAAATCCTACACAATATCATCGATGATGTTGGCTGTGACTAGAACATCCAATTGAATCCCGCATTGCGGGCCTATCATACTAGCATCTGCACTCCCACATGAGCCACTCCATATTCCCTCATTTTCAGAACTGAAGCCATCCTTCCCATTGAGGTTGAGCTACCATCCTTGATCATATCTATGAAACAATTTATTGAAGAGGAAGCATATCATATATCATGCTTGTATGAGCTAGAGCTATTGTATGAGAAGCGAGAAAACACATTAGTTCATTTACAAGCATATCAAAACTATCTTCATCACAATTACAATAAGAAAGTTTGAGTTAGGAATTTTAACATTGGCAACTTGGTCTTTAAAGAAAATCTCAAGAATCAAATAGAGAGAGAGAAACCAAGGAATTTCAAGCCTAATCTGTTGGGTCCTTATATCATATTCATTATCAGAGCATATCAACAACATGCACCTTCGCAAGTACTATACCTAGCTCTCAAAGAATCCCATCAAAATTCAAACAGGCATCTTGGTGACACCAAAAAATAGAAAAATAGAAAACATAGTAAAGAGAAATGATTTGTCCAATAGTGAAAACCACTTTAGTGGTGCTTTGGGAAAGTACCATGGGGAAAACCTGGCAAACAAGTGCCATGTGTAGTCAGTGTTTACTCAATCATTTATTATCACTCTATCTGGTTTTCCAATTTCACCCATCCTTCGTGCATATCATTCATCCATAATAAAGCTTGGTCATCCTTCTCATTTCCCATGAGTAATTGGCATTTTGCATCCTTCGCTTTCTATATCCATCCATAATAAATGTCACCTATTTTCTAACAGCCATAATAAAGTTGGTGCTATACCTGATTGGGGGAAATTGCCGGACTTAGGTTTTACATGGGATGCTAACCATGATATCAACATTTATAACACAATAGAAAATCCAAAAAAAAACAGAAAACATCAAAATCCAAAAAAGAATAGAAAACATCAAAATAAAAAAAAATCAGAAAACATCAAAATCCAAAAAAAATAGAAAACAACAAAATCAAAAAAATAGAAAATATCAAAATCCAAAAAAATAAAAAAATGTGAAAAACTCCAAAAACAAATTCAAAGTCTATGTCAGTCCAAGTGGTCAAACTACAATGTCTTTGTGTATGTTACGTAGGCAAGGCCATCATTGATGAGCCCCCAAGGCACTAGGTCACTCCTTTAGGGTTTATCGAGTTGATTCAATCATGATCCACCTTCCATAATAAACTATACATGGTCAAAGTCAGTCGAACTATGTTGTCTTTGAGCTTTACGTAGGCAAGGCCACCATCAATGAGCCCTCGTGGCACTAGGTTAGTGCCCTAGGGTTTTTCATAAAACGGTCTTCATCCATCAGTATCCAAGTCTCATAATAAACCATCCCTGAGCGGAAAAAAACAATAATCAAATAAGATAACTAACCTTATCAAAATTGAAAAATAACTAACAAACCATCCAACAAGTCTTCAACCATCATAGATCAATTTCCTAAACAATCCACTTGTCAAATAGTCAAAAAATCAAACAGTCTTATACAGGATGTCGCATTGTCAAAACCATACTCAATCTATCATTGGTCTTGTATGATATGCTTCACTCCTAAAACCAAACCTATTTGACCAATCCCATCAAACTGTCTTATACATGTTGAACTCTCGAAACTAGATTCAATTTGTCATTGGTCTTATATGAGGTGTACCATCCTTGAAACTAGACACTATAATTATCTAAATTTTGATCATATAAATAATCTTTGGTGAACGATCTAAATGGTTGTTGACTCAGTTGGTCCAATTTTTTTTATCTTTTATCAATTTATCTTCAGTCATCTTACTATGCCCCTTGAGGATGTCCAAGAAGTATTTAGAGGAGCGAGGATGGATCGTGATATTTTTCTCTTTGATTTTTGTTTGTGGTTTGTATTGGAAAAATGATAGGGGCAACTTGGTTCCTTGTATGTTTTTGAATTTCCATTTGGCATAATTAAAACATCCTATACAAGCTAAAGCTCAAATCAAATGCTTTCTTGCATCAGGATCAACATGCTTTATGGTTACTTCCTCATTTGTCTTGGCAAGGTTTCATGGTTCCTAGTCTGCATCATGGAATTCCTTATCTATCACGTGCCTGTTCTTTTTGCAAGGGATAACATATCACACCTTGGTCTATGTCATATCTTGGTGTTCATCATCCATTTCCATAATAATTTTTATGATGATAATTATGTAATTAAATAGGATCTTGATCATTTATTAACACGATCTCAAAATAACAAGTCCCAATTCATCTATTTCATTCTCCCCTTCTATTCTTCTCTCGCTTCTCTTCACACTGACATTCCCTTTTATCCATTCCCACAGTCATCCTAATGGCGTGTTGTGGCACACAAAAAATAAGTGTATTAGTGGTACCATACTACATCCACAATCATGTTAGGACATCATAGATGTAATCATCATATGCATATTAAGCCATCCATACTACATAAGAAAAGAAAAAATATCCATAACATTGCATCATATAGAACCATCATGCATATAAGCAACACATAAGAAACATGTCATAAGCATATAGGTATCCATTCGTACATCAGAACATACATAAGTGTAGGAAATAATCATGTGCATGCATATCTATATTATAAGCATGTATAAGCATAAACCATACATAATATCACATCATAAATATACATCATATAGGATCATTACATAAACATAAAATCCATAACCATATCACCACATCATAAATTCATCACATAGAGACATGTACATAGAATGATAAGCATCATATAGTCACTACCAAAAATCATGTATCTCACATATATATATCAAAAAATGGTGTCACAATACAATATCATGATGTATCCCAAAAAATGGAGCTTGTAGGATTGATAAAAAATGTAAGTGTCTGAATGTATAACAAAACATGTGAAAATAGGCCTAGCTTGTGTTGCCCTCATCCACTATTCCTGATGGTGGTTGTCTCTCCTCTCTTTGTTGTGACCTAGGTGGCCTCTCATAGGGTCTTGATCTATGTCACTATGAGACACCTTCGCTTCTCTGGGCTCTCCTACAATGCACTTGACTTTGTGACCGGCTCTCTATGTAGCTCATAACCCTCTCTGTTATAAGCAATGCATCCTCATAGTGTCTCTGGTAATACTCTACTACCCTCTTTGCTTGATATAACTCTCGATCTAGATCTGTCATGGGCCCACTGATAGTAGAAATGAAATCAATGCACCTTTGGTCTACCCGATGTGATTGTATGACTGCCTGGTCCCTCTCAGCTATTAGGGCTTGCACCTATCCCTATAAGGCTGACATTTGTGCTACATGTGCTTGTGGTGCCTGAACCTGATCTTGTAGCACTTGTATCTACATCCGGGGACCCTATCCTACATCTTCCTCCTCCTCCTCCATGACATCCATAATAGCTTCCTAGATGGGGGCATCATGCAAATCCTCCCCCATAATCACCACATCCCTAGCAACCTCCTCTATGGAAATCTCCTCCTCTCTGGCTCCTATCTCCTCACCTACCACCTCTTGCTCCACATCAACCTCCATCTTTCCATATTTCTTAGCTTGTTGCTCCTTCCACTCTCTCTCCTCTATGACGTGTGGCATACACTGGGGCACTCTCTGTGCTACTCATGGAGGTAATCCTACCCTCCCCCACTAACCTCGATCATCCTCACCCCAACCTCTCCCATATCTTCCCCTCCTCTTATCACCTCTCCCTATCACCTCTAGCCCTACCTCCATCACCACTTTCTCCATCATCCTCATCCTCATCCTCATCTCCATCACCTCCTCTCCCTTAGCCTCAGCCTCATAGTCTACCTTGTGGCCCCCTACCCATCCTCTCCACGAGTGTTGGTTGGTCGAGATCTGTGAATGGTGTGGGTCTATTTCCTCCCACCACATGCCATACTCCAGAGTTGTGCCTACATCAACCACATTGGTTGTCGCTCCCCATTGAATGGGCTATAATCCTATAATCTATTATAATCGAACCTATACACCGATTATCAACACCCATTGTGGAACCTCTCTAACTGATCTGAAAAACTCTACTACTTGCCCTAACACTCCTTGTTGCTCATTGAACTGTCTCAATACCCTATTTGGTAGGTGTCTCTCTATGATGTCTTGTCATAACCATCCAACCAATCAGATACTATGTGTGTCTACAGTAGGTTAGGTGCTCTACATTCTCATCCTAATTGGGGAAGTCTCAGTACAACCTCCACGTAAACCCATCCATCAGATCATAGGCATGTATCCAATAGCCAACATCTCCCACCTTGATATATGTAACTTCTCCCCCATATATGTATACATATGGTAGTCTTGGACCTAGGTACCTGTCCATGGGAGGCCAAAACATTGCAATTTTCTCCCATGCCCATGTACCAATAGTAAATTCATGTCACAACTAATGCACTATTCATCTCTATAAGCTACATCATACAACTGTAAGTATAACATCACTAATAGACAAGGACCCAAGGCATATACTGTCGCCTCCTCCATCATCCCCTCCAACATTTCTCCCCATCCCACCAAAACCCCATGTCCATGCCTGTCTGGACAAACCACTCCCCCAATCACTATGCACAATACTACCACAAGCTTATGGTATCTATCAGCCAGGGTGTCCCACCTAATCTCGTTGTCCTAAGCTCCTAGCTCTACCAGGGAATTTGTCTTAAAGACTCGTCATATCACTACCAATCCCCTTCTTGTGTCATACACTACCTGCTCTCCATGGATAGGAAGTCGTAGAATCAGCCATACATCCTCTAACATCATAGTTGCCTCTCTAGTTGATAGATGAAATGAGCTCATATTTGAGTGTGACCTCTTTGCAAGTGTTATCAGTAGTCCCCTATTCACCTGCACCACAGGCATAAATGTCACATGGTAAATTCCTAATGCATTCAATGTATCTCACTCCTCTATGACTAGATGATCTCAAAGAGTGAAGGATGTCGATCAAATCTCACATGTATATGTCAAGTTTAATCTCACCCGCATCCATCAAAAATTGCATCATGTTAATCACAACATCTACTTTAGCCTACATGACCTACAATATATCTAAAATTTTGTCCAAAATTTCTTAAATTTATCTACTATTCAAATGCATTGCACTGTCCTGAATATGTGTCGTACATGTCAATTACGGTTCCATTTTGCACTTCTATTGTTCTATTGGTCAATTATGTCACACTTTGATAATTACATCGCACCATCCTCCACATGTGTCGCACCACAACAATTGTGAGTCAATTTTCACTCATTACCTATCTAAAATGATTGCATTGTACAACAATAGTTATGGTGCACCGAACCATAGTTTTAGTGAATGCGATGATGGTTGTGGTGCAGAAATTGCACCGTATTCGTTTGCCCTTCTTTGAGCCCTAAAATCTACACTAAAATGAAAAAATCACAAGGAAAGGTTTGGATACATACCGTTGTGCTTAAGCCCTCCTAGCATCCATGTGTTTGTATTTGATAGCGGTGGTGTGTAGTGACTGGTCCAGGCAACATTCTTGTAGCATCTTGGAAAGAAATCCTAAATCAGAGCTCCTAATCTCCTATAGCAAAAGTGCACAAATGACCTATTTTCACCCCCTAGGGCATATTTATAACTTCATTTGATCTAATGAGCTACTAGCTTCATAATTGGCCGCATCAAGTTTTGTCTTTGAACCCACATATCGGGTCCTAGATCAACATTTAAGCCTAGATTTTAATTGCCAATGTATTCACACCTATCAAATTAGCTTATCGATAAACCTGCCAGATTTTTTGGAATTTTTGAAAATTTCTCAATTTTCCTGAGAAATAATCCTATCCTGCATCCACCAGGGCACCCTGGGGCATATCTTGTGTTGAATTTTATTGATTATTCTTTGACACAATGCTCAAAATCACATTATGTAAAGGAGGGGAAAAATGTAGACACTGAAAAATGTCTAGAGACTACAAGCAACATTTTATCACTGATTTTCCTTCTTCCTTGCATAATTAAATAATTTTATTTATTTAATTATTTTCTAATGTCATTTTCCTGTGTTAATTAAATTATTCTTAATTATTTAATCAATTCACTTTATCTTATTCCTCTCTTGATTAATTTAAATAAATATCAATTTTATTTAAATTGTGTCGCTAATTATCCTTTTTTTCTTCCATAATTAAACAAATTGTTATTTATTTTCATTTTCCTCTATACTTAAATAATAATTTTTATTATTTAATTATTCATTAGCCTTTCTTTTCATAATTAAATAAATTTTATTTATTTAATTATTTATCCCATTCTTATCTCCATAATTAAATAATTATTTAATTATTTATCATTTGCCTTTTTCTCTTTATTAAATAATTATTTTTAATTATTTAATATTTATCATTCCACCTCTTCTTCTATAATTAAATAATATTTTTATTATTTAATTATTCATCTCACCATTCCTTGAATTAAATAATGCTTTTTATTATTTAGTTTATCCTTTTCCTAGCTAAATCCTAAATCTCATCTAATTTCTGGAGTTTTGGTCCATGCATCCCTATCTTTGTCTCAATCAATCTCATCCATTGATCATGATACATCATCATCTAATCCTAGCCATTCATTTGAATTGGGATTTCTATACAAGCAAGCCATCATCTTCATTTGTCCTTTAACCACAATCTTTGAAGTATTGTTATCAAGAGATCAAGCTACCAATTGTCAACATCAAGCTCATTGAACATATCACATGCTACAAATTTGAGAACAAATCAAGAAAAATGGAGAAGAGCAATAGAGATGATTCAACTATGGCATAGAAATTGAGGTTTATTGATTTATTATTGTGATTTCTATGCTCATTTGTGCTTCATTGTTTGATTAGGGTCTTATTTCTTCAATTAGGTTGTTTTGTGGTTGCTATCAATGATTCATGCTTATTATCCCAAATTTTACCCTATCTACAATATGCATAATAATTTTATGTTGGCGTTGCATCAAGTGTGAATCAAACTTGTATGGTGTGCTTACAATGCTTCTGTGCATTAGTATTTATGGAATTTTATGTCACTAAGTTGCATATGTGGGATTGATTCATATGGAGTGTAAATTAGTTTAGTTCACATTATGGTTTAATGTTATGTATGCCATTGAGCTTTGTGCATAATAATCACCATGGTGCATACACAAGGCTAATTTTTATTAAATTTGTATGATGTGCAAATATAAATTAGGTTTTGGCATGTATGGAATTGACTTGCAACACATCCTTCTTTATATGGAACTTATAATATGATTACATCACATGTGAATTGAATTTGATGGGGTACCTCTCATGCTTGTGTGTCATAGTATTAAATCACATTTTTATCATTGAGATATATGTAATTGTTTTATATGTAATGCATATGGGGATAATTTGTATTAAGGTTGTATTGTGTCCCCAATGTTTATATGCAATTGATTTTTATGTCATGTGCATAAGGATAATTCATATTATAGTTGTATTGTGTGTCCGATCTGCATATGTGTATAAGGCTTTTTTGTTAGTGATGCATTAATTATGAGTCAAACTTGTATGGTGTGCTTAGAGTGCTTGTGTACATTAGTATTGGTGGGATTTATGTGATTAAATCATATATACATGATTATTCTATATGGAATGTAAATTGATTTAAATCATATAATGGTTGAATTTTATGTATGTTAGTGATTTTTGTGCACAATACTCTATATGGTATGTACTTAAGACTATTTTTTAATAAATTTGTATAGTGTTCTCGATGTGCTAATAAGAAATAGGCTTTGGCATGTATGGGCTTGGTTTATATGCGCATCCTTGTTTAGATGGAATTTATGTTATGAATACATCATATGTATAAATTGAATTTGTATGGTGTAGGTCATGTGCTTGTATGCATTAGGATTTAATGGTATTTGTAGTATTGAATTATATGTGATTGATTTGTGTGTACATTAGGATAAATCATATTAAGCTTGTATTGTGTGCCCAACGTGTATGCGAATTCGAATTTTATGTTGGTATTGCATCAAGTGTGAGTCAAATTTGTATGGTGTGTTTAGAGTGCTTGTGTAAATTAGTATTGGTGGCATTATGTCATTATGTTGTATGCATGTGATTCATTCACTAGGAATATATATTATTCTATTTTATATTATTGTTGAATGCTATGTATGTCATTGAGTTTCATGCAAAATAATCTACATGGAGTGTACAAAGGGCCAGATGTGCTAATTTTAATTAGGGTTTGACATGTATGCAATTTCATGCAATTATTACATCACGTGTGAATTAAATTTGTATATGTACCTTGGGTTCTTGTGTGCATTATATTGAATGACATTTATATCATTGAGTTATATGTGATCGATTTGTAGGGCATGCACATGAGGATAATTCATATTAAGATTGTATTGTGTGTCCAATGTGTATATTTCCATAAGGCTTTGATGTTGGTGTTGCATCATGTGTGAATAAAACTTGTATGGAATTCTTAGAGTCTTAGCATTGGAGCCATTTATGTTATTAGGTCAGATACATGCAATTATTTGATATGGAATATAAATTGGTTCTATTCATATTATGGTTGAATTTTATGTATGTCATTGAGTTTTGTGCATAATACTCTCCATGGCATGTACATAGTGCTATTTTGTATGAATATTTTATGGTGTGCTAATCTTAATTAAGATTTGGCATGTACGTAATTGAATTATACACACTTTTTTGTTTATATGGTATTTATGTTATGTTTACATCACATTTGTGAACTGAATTTATATGGTGTATGTTGTGTGCTTTTGTATATGATGATTTAATGGTATCTATATCATTGAGTTGTAGGTAATTGGTTTGTATGTCATGTACACGAGGATAATTCACATTAAGGTTGTATTGTATACTCATTATGTATATGTGTGTAAGGATTTTATGTTGGTGTTGCATTAAACATGAATTAAATTTGTACTGTGTGCTTAGAGTGCTTGTGTCCATCAATATTGGTGGAATTTATATCGTTAAGTCATGCATGCGATCAATTCATATGGAATATAAATTTCTCTAGTTCATATGGTTGAATATTATGTATGTCATTGAGTTTTATACATAATACTCACCATGCCACATACATAGGGCTATTTTTTATTAAAGTTGTATAGTGTGCTTGGTCTGCTAATGTGAATTAGGCTTTGACATGTAAACACATATTTTCTTATATGTATTTTATCTTATGATGAAATCATGTGTGAACTGATGTTTATGGTGTACCTTGTGTGCTTGTGTGCATTAGTATTTGTGTGTCAATTTATGGCATTGAGTTGTATATGTGTGATTGATTTATATGGAGTGTAAATTGGTCTAGTTAATATTATGGTTGAATATTATGTTTTTAATTGAGTTTGGTACATGCTACTCTTTATGGCACATACAACTAATTTTAGTTAAATTTGTTTGGTATACTACTATGAATCAGGCTTTGGCACGCATGCAATTGAATTATATACACATCCTAGATTATATAGAATTTATATCTTGATTACGTAAAATGTGAATTGAATTTGTATGGTGCACCTTGTGTGCTTACATACATAAATTGAATGATATTTATATCATTGAGTTATATCATTGATTTGTATGCCATGTACATGCAGATAGTTTATATTAAGGTTGTATTATTTGCATAATGTGTATATATGTATAAGTATTTTATGTTGTTTTTGCATCAAGTGTGAATCAAAATTATATTGTGTGCTTATAATTCTTGTGTGCATTAGTATTATTGGAATTTATGTGGTGTAGGAGCACCCTAGATTTAGTAGATTCAAAATTAGCAGTTTGGTTTTGTTTTATGTTCTTCCATGTAATAAGGTCTAGAAAGACCATTTCATGTCTTTTGGGGTCCAATTAGTGTTCTTGGTCATTGGTTAGAGTCTAGATGCAAAACTTATAAAAATTTGCAGAAGTGTTGTCAATTTTGCAAACTATTGTCAAAGTTGAAAAATCATGGAATATGAAGAGTCACAAGTTGTAAATGAGGGATTTGAATGGTTGTAAGTTGAAAAGTCAAGTTTTGGAACCATTGGAAAATAGTTTTAATAGCATAAATATTCTTTGTAAACACGGATCCTAGGGTTGGGAAGGTTTTGGAAAGGAATGGAATGAAGAAAATACAAATTTTGCACGTCCAAAACAATGCTTTTCTAGAAAATATGATTGTTATTTGGATTTGTAAGGACTTTAATATGCATTTAATGATCTAAAATTTATTGGATATAATAGAGGATTGAATCACCTTTCATCTGAAATGGGTTTGGTGGTTTTTCATTGAGTTTGGAGGAAGTTATTGCAAATTTACTAAAACTTGCCTAAATTTGTCCTAGGATTACCAGTTTTGGGAAAAATGACATCTCTTATTTTCAACATTGGATTTTGATAAATTTTTTTGAGAAGGTCTATAATAAGGTCCTATTCAATATCACCGGAGCGATTGGATTAATTCTTTGATTGGTGAAAGTTATAGGTGACAGTTCCTTTCATTTGCATGCATATTTGCCTAATCAGGCCTAGTAAAAAAGGAGGATAGTCAATTTTTGAGCCTTTGCATACAAAATAACCCTATCTATTTTTTGATATATGTTCAATAATGGCTAAATGGGTATCTGAAAATAGTTTTCTTTTCTAGAGATCAATTGATATTGCAGAGTTATGTCCAAAAATCTATTTTTGAAAGGCTACAAGCAAGAATGAAGGTTTGTGAAGGAAAACCCGCATTTTGATGAACAAGGGATTTGTAAACACTTGTTTAAGGTTGTGTTGGATTTGATTACACATGCTCTAAATCATTGTATAATTAGGTTGTATACACATGATTTATTAATATGGAATGTAAATTGGAATGGTTGAATGATAAAGTTGTATGGTGTGCTAATGTGAATTAAGTTTTGAAATGTATACAATAGACTTTTATACACATCCTTGTTTATATGGAATTTAAGCTATGATTACATAACATGTGTTAATTGAATTTTTATAACGCATCTCATGTGCTTGTGTGCATTAAGATTGAATAGTATTTAGACCAATGTGTATATGTATATAAATAAGGCTTTTAAGATTTGGTACATGTAAATATCCTTGTTTAGTATAGCTTTTATGTTAGTGTTACATCGAGTCTGAATCAAAATTTTATGGTGTGCTTAATGTGCTTGTTTGAATTAGTGATTTGAAATTTCAAGCATAAAACATACACAATTCAAACTAGAAGCTTGCACATATCTACCTAATGGACCATGGAAAACTTATACCAAACATTTATGTCATTTAGTTACATGCATATGATTTATTCATATGGAATATAAATGGTTCTAATTCATATTATGGTTGAATAAGATGGATCTCATTTAGTCATGTACATATTATTATTTTTGTGCTCGGTAATAAGATTTAATTATTATTATATTAAAATGTGAAAGTACATCAAAAAAATTCTAGCCCAAACTAGAAAGAATTAAAAATGGAGAATCTCCTCCTCGATCAAAATAGATCCACAGGAAAAACAAGACTAAAACTATCAAATCCTGAAAAGCAACCTATTAGTAAGTCAAAGTTTTGAAGCACTATTTGGTCTTCCCTTTGTCTGAGACTAGAGGACCATAGCAAAAGTTTCCTTCTTTGCTTTATTTTTTTTTTTCCCCTTGACAACTTGCCAACCCTCCTCCACCCTTGTAGCCTCCTTTTTCCATTTCAAAAGTTTGTCTTCGGGATTCTTCAACTCTCCATCCAAACTACAAATTTCTTATTGAATCTACTCATCACCTTTCTGCTTCCCAGATTCTTTCACTTGTGGCCTCATCCCACATTTTTTCTCTTGACATTTTGGTGTTGCTGCCCCATTTTTGCTATTCAAATCTTTTTCACATCCATTAAGGGCAACATTTCCACTATTCTCAATCAGACTCCCTTCCTGTGCCGGAACACCACTAGCATGTTGTTGTTCCTCCCTACTACCATCATTCACCAATGCATTCCCTCCTTAATCCAAAACCCCAGGTACCTAAACCACTTCTTCCCTACCTATAATCTGAGAGCTCACTTGCTTCTCCTCCTTTTTCTCCACTATATAATGTTAGGGGGCAACATATTTCCATCAAGAAGCAGATTTATGTGTTCTTTGTTTAGCACATTGAGTAGCCAAGTTCCCAGTTTGAAAACAAATATTACACTTAAAGGGTACTCCTTCATAGTCCAGGGGATGCACTCAACAACCTTTCAAAGTTTTTATTCGGATCTCTTCAAGAAGCTCCTTAGACACATCCAACTCCACTAGAATCTGAGCAAAATTTGAATGCAGAAGATTTGAGGATCCCTCATCCACCATTAAAAATATTCCTAAAGAGTTCCCTACAACCTCCAAGCAAGAATCAAACCAATATTTTAAGGGAAGGTTAGGAAGTCTCACCCAAAGAGGAACCCTCTCAAAGACTTCAATGGTTGGGTTAAAGGCCGGATGCCATGGCTTTAACATTAGGGTATATTTTCCTTCCCAATCCCAGTGATAGTCATAAAGGATCTTGTTTGTATCCTGCTCCTGTTCAAAAGCAAAAATGAAAAAACCTATTTTTGTGGGATAGATTTGAACATACCCTTCCAAAAAATGCTCCCAATGGTCCATAATCTACTGGTGGAGATCATTCAAACTTGTCCAAAATCCCCTAAATCTCCCAACCAAGCCTAGCCTAAAAAAAAAAGTTCATTGGAAGCCACTTCTTGTTCAATCTCACCATCTAAATCCATTATGATTGATCTAGATGAGGGAGGTAACACAAAACCCCCTCCTCCCCTGCCTATCAAAGACTTGGATGAGAGCTTCAAAATTTAAGAGGGAACAAATGTCCCATTCTCAGAAGCCTTAGAACCCTTAGCCAATCCAACACCCTTGGTAGAAAAGGCATAGGGGAGCCCATTCTCTTGGCCATTTTGTGCACGGGGGTTGTCATCATCCAAACCAGCCCTGACACTGCTTTGGCTTGATTTATTCAAACTGCTCGTTGCTTGAATGCTCAGTCCATCCTTCTCCCAACTGCAGAGACCCCTACTCCGAAATCCAAGAAGACCTTGATGAGAGCCATTTATGTCCCATTTTATGGCATATTTTATCCTATTTTTATATGCCTTCATACCCATTCCCACATTCCATTTCCATTCCATATTATACCATTATACCATTTTATGTTGCATATGATTAAATATATATAAGTGCTATTTAATAGAGTTTTGGATAAAATATGGAAATTAATGATTGGTTGTCTTTACTAATAAGCATTTTGATTTTCAGACTTGAGAGAAATAAAGCTTGCAACATGTAGATCAGAAGAACTTCCTGTCACCTTTTATGCAAAATATCTTCATGTCATTTTTTGGTCAGGAGCTTCAGTGTATTACCTTTTAACCAACAATTTATTTCTATTATTTTTTGAAAGATGATGTCAGTCTCCAAGGTGGTGTTGGTTACCTCTTCAGTGCCAAATTCGAATAAGCACAAGAAATCATGGTTATTTCTGAATGGAGATGCAATTACCAACTGTATAGAGAAAACCAAAAATCTTCCATTTTCATTGTTTGTTATAACAATGTTTATTGTGCTCAAAAAAAACATACAACAAAGTAAATTCAGCTAGGATTCCACATACACCATTTTTGTGGTGATAAACTAAGGAAAACCATGATGGAGATGTGTGCTAATTTGTTGAAGGACAAAGCTAGAAATTTTCCCATAGTTTATTCCCATCTCTTATTTCTTCTCATTGTTATAATAGAATCATTTTAATTTGTCACCAATAGAACCGTTGCATTAAATAGTTTGTTGGCCACGGGGCAAAACAAACACAATATTTTTGTTGTATTTAATAGCTATGAACAACATATATATAAATATGCATGGTGTAAAAGAGGAGAGAATTTGGTAGACAAACTTTTATATAGATTTTATGTATCATTCTTTCTGATAAATAAAATAGCGATCTTTTGATTAAGGCAACATAGGAAGGATTTTCATTCTTTCCATCGTCCGAACGAAGAGCAAGGGCCCACTCCTTGGGGAAGCTCGATGATGTTTTATTTTCTGTTGATTTGGTTTGGTTAAGATAGACGTTATTTCCTTTTGACTATGTGATTTCAATTTCAGCACAGTTTGGATAAAAGAATATGTAATCTGGTTTATTTCTCCTTTCTGTTGTTGCTACTATTGTTATTGTTGCAAATTGTTATTAGTTTTTCAGATCATTGTTGTTATTGTCATGGATTGTTGTAACTCTTGTCACTTCTGTCACAGAATAGAGTAGAATAGAAAATTTTGGACCAGATTTTCATCATAGGTGCTCCTTTGTGTGTTCTAGCTTGATTTCATCCCCACTCAGCTCACAATTTTCACCCCTTCGATTGGCAAATAGCTACGACACCTCTCACAAGTTTACACCCCCGGATTGACACGTATAGACAAAACTAAAATTCATTATAAATTATTAAATCTTTCTTATTATTTGTACCCAGTGTTGGCCTATCAGACCTCCCTAAGAAAATATTCCCGTAGGGTCTCCACTTAGGCGAAACCTAGTCCTAGCAGAGGGAAAATTTTGACTATTATAGTCCAGTTTTATGTACATAATAATTCTACTGAAATATGTAGGGGGATAATGTGTATTTAGGTTGTATGCCATGCCTAGCGTGTTAAACATAATTAGGATTTAACATGTATGTGATTAATTTGGGTACACATCCTTGTTATGTTATTTTGTTACATTTATATTAAAAGAGTGATTGAATTTGTATGGGGTACCTATTGTGCTTGTGTGCATTAGGATAGAGTGGTATATATGTGATTTATTTGTATAACATGTAAATGGGGATTAGTCATTAAAATTGTAGTGTTCCCTATGTGGTTAGTGTGCTTGTGCACATTAGGATCATTTTGTATTATGCCATTGATTTGTATGTGATTGATTTATAAGGAATGCAAAAAGGAAAAATTCATATTAAAGGTGTATTGTATTCCCAACATGTATATCTACATTAGGCTTTTAAGCTTTGATAAGGGTTTGATTGAAACATTTAAACATCCTTGTTTAATATGGATTTTATGTTAGTATTCCACCAACTATGAATAAAAATTTTATGGTGTGCCTCATGTGCTCCTATGCATTATTATTAGTCATAATTATGTCCTTTACTCAGTTGAATGTGATTGATTCATATGGAATGCAAATGGTTATAATTAATATTATGGTTGAATGACATATTTTTCATTAAGTTGTGTACGTATTGATCTCAATGACATGTACATGAGGTTAATTTGTATTGAAGTTGTATTTGTGTCTAGTGTTCTAATCTAAATTAGGATTATATATATTAGTAAACCTGTATACACAACCTTATTTAAATGGAATTTATGTTAGGGTTACGTAAAAATGTGAATTAAATTTATTTTGTGTACCTAGTATACTTGTGCATTAGGATTGAATATTATTTATGTGATCAAATCATATGATATGTACATGGGGATAATTCATAGTAAAGTTGTGTTGTGTGCTTGATGTGTATTAGGATTGAATAATATTTATTTGATTGATTCATATAACATGTAGCTGGGAAAAATTATTATAAAAGTTGTGTTGTGTGTTTGATGTGCTTATATTTTTTATTAGATAAGCAAGGAAGGGCCTTGATCCAAAAAATAGTTCAAAGCATGGCAGAAACAACTAGAAGAAACATACTAGCAAGACAACAACTAGTCACACATCAAGAACCAAAGAGACCAACAATACAACCAGTCAAAAGGGATCAACAACCACACAAGCCAAAATTAAAATAAGCATCAGGGAGCATAGGCCATATATCTAAATTGAAAACATTTTATAACTGTCTACTAAAATCAGGTCAGGTTCCAACAAGAGTCCATATAAGATTTAACAACATAATATGAGTCTTAAAGAAACTAGTTGTAGTGCCCCTCCATCTGTGTTGTCTTTGGGTTGCTTTCGACTCGCTTGTAAAGTCGAGTTTTGATTGGTATTGTTTGACTGTTCGATCATTGAGTCATGCTTGTGAATTTTGTTTTGTTCGATTATTTCATTAAATTTAAATTGTCAAATTGTAGGCTTTGACTAATGAAGATAAAAGCCTTTATTAAATAGAAGAATCAAATTAAATAAATCACTACGGTTACGTAAATCTTTTACTTATATATATATATTTTAATTTTATCATTTCAAACATAATACTTTATTAAATACCTCTCATCAAAATACTTTAAATTTAAAATAAACTTTATTAATAATTTGATTCTTTGATTTAATAAAGGCTTTTATCTTCATTAGTCAAAGCCTACAATTTGACAATTTAAATTTAATGAAATAATCGAACAAAAATTCATGAGCATGACTCAATGATCGAACAGTCAAACAATACCAATCAAAACCCGACTTTACAAGTGAGTCGGAAGCAACCCAAAGACAAAACAGATGGAGGGGCACTACATCCTCCCCCCCAAGGATTTGACTTACTCCTGGAAGTCGCAAGGCTAACACATTCGAAAACAACATCAACTCCAACAATAACATTACAACATAATCAAATAATGAAAGACACCCAACAAAACAATTGTCAACACATGAAAACCATACCGACGGATTCCAAGGTGGGGGTACTTATCCTTGTCAAAAATGATGGCAAGGTTGGGGACCCTTCTTGTCGACTTTGTGTTTCCATGTCATACCCATTGGGATTTATGAGGCTCGCCCTGTCTTGACAATGCAGTTGGAATCGAGGCTTGGGTACCTGCAATCTTGCATAAAAGCAAGTGTCAAAACAACATATCTATATCCAAAATATCCACATCGTGAGAGGAAGTCGCAGTGTAGTAGGGCACTCGCTCGCGAGTGATGCTACACCGTCCCTCTCACCTCATAACATCAATTATATCATTTATGACACTAATTGCATCACAACCAATCATCTCATAAAAATCATTAATCAATGCATAACACTAAGTCCATAAGATAAGTATAACCAATTAATTTACCTTCATCACAGAGATTCAAAGCTGACAACCTAAAAATCACAAACTAGGGTGGAAACATAACACATTAGTACTTATCATTCAAGCTGATTCATTATCTTGAAATGCTACACCTCCATAAAAACCACAACATACTCACACACAAGGAGCGTATATTTTCGTTAATATCATCATTTACACACAAGGCATTCCACTTAATTCATTATTCAACACAAAATTTCACCACATATTCGGCAAAGACCCTCAAATAACACCTCTTCAGAATCAACAAAACATGATGTATCACTCCCCAAGGCACAAAATCCCAAGTTTAACACACACTCATTACATTCACACACAAATTCACATCATCAAGAATCACATCACAAGTCTACACAAGGGTCCATCTGGACACCGAAAAGAAGCATACTAATCCATGATACAAAATCCATGAGCCAAGAGCCAATATCCATCTCATATTATCCATATCTCACACTTAGTGGCTTGATGGTGTTAGGCCACACACACATGGTGAGAGCATCCAAGCAAGACCACAATGACCTATCCCTTGTTGTATAAGGTGGTCAGCCTCCAAAAGATAGTCATCACACATAGGTGGGTAGTGGGTCCTAGTTGTTAAACAACTTCACATACCCCCATCCTCAAGGTTCCCCATGTTTGCTTCCTTGTATACACTCACCAAGTCCACCTCATACATCCTTGGAGAGGAATCACAATACGACATGTCGTCGGCCTCGAAAACAGTAAAGATAAACTAGTTTAGCCACCAAATTCATAAAATAACCATCAAATAAGATTCAATTTCAGAAATAAAGAAAGAAATGCATGCAATATCAACACTAAATCAAATGTAACCATGAGGGCTACGAGAGAATAAGATCTCAAAGTGTGGCTAAACCATTACAATCAAACATAAACAAAATGTCAGCCTTCAAATTCAATCTAAAATCATCAATAATCATATAGGAAGTCCTCAATCTTCAAATTTGCACAATACAACACTATGTGACTAGATACTAGCCACCAAATGAGGAAGGAGGGAACATTGTCAGGCTATAACAGTAGCCCTCATGTGGTGTAGAGTGAGAACGCCATCCACATGACCCAGAGTGTGCTCCTTGGCTACACCCTGCCTCGCGTTGTCATGCGACATGGTCATACTCCAGCAAAAGGAATGTATTGGTCGTATGCCGCATGGAAATGTGTCTATGGCTCTACAGAAGTAGGCACGCATAGACACACCCCGCATAGCGATACCTCATGGAGAAGGCACACACAGGTACTCATCGTTTCCAGAGGTATACATGGCTAGGACATACCCATATGCTAACCGACCCAAACACTGTCGAAAGCAAACATGAGTATCCCTCTACAAGTATGTGAGGCCCCATTATGCTCATCACACAAGTAGGCTATCATAACACAATCTCATAGTGCACCTTCACATGTCTATGCATGTGGCATCGTGTCCTCGAGCCTAGCTCGCTACCATCATCAACACAACATCATCACCAACACTGTGTTAGAACATTAGTGGGGTGTGGCATCGTATCCATTGCATCATGTCAGAACAAGTGCAGATACAGTGTATATAATATATCAATATGGGGCTACTCGAGCTTCACCTCTCATACAAACGAGGTTGACTTGCCAATGCCAGCTCAACATCCCTATGAATGACGAGATATAAAATAACAACCAATGCTATCATACTCAAAATTGTGGGGTTTAAGCTAGCACATATGGATCAAGTACCCTGATCCATCATAAAAGGGAATTAGTGAGTAGGTTTCCTTGGGATCGATTGAGCTAAGACTGCTCTGCGTCACAATGTGCGTATGCTGCACACTCCGCCCAAGAAATTTTGTGACTGCTACTACCCCTTCACGGATCGAGGGGCTAGAGAACCAAAAGAAAAGAATCTACGAAACTATCTTTTGGCTACTCTTATATATATAGATTTTCAACCACACATGGGTTGGCCCTCAATCAGGGAAAATACATACAACACACATAATGGTATGGTTAATCCCACACCGAATACAACATATTCTAAATGGATGGGTACACCGTATCACCATCCCATGGACCCTGTGGGTTATGGGCCCAAAAAATAAGTACGGGGTATTCACAACACTCAACCAATGCATAGTTACTAGTTTTTCACATTTACAGGGGAAAGACAATTACATACAAAATTCCATAAGTACACTTATTTCCATCAATGGTGTGATTCATATCATTACATCTTTTCCACATATCACATGATGCAAAATATCAATGTCATGATCATCGTGATCACTTAACAGATTCATTAGGACAACATAATGAGCTCAGATGAAACCAGAGTTCCCAGTGTATGAACCTAGGCTCTGATACCAATGGTGTAACGACCTGCCGTGTGAACCCCAATGGACAACAAACACCGCACAAATTATTTTTTGAAAGAGAAACATTACACAAGATGAATATGAACATACATCACATATATAGAAGTTATACAATTATAATACCAACAATGTCCTCTGGGGTACATGAGATGGCATTACAAAAACCTAAACTAATACCATAACGATAATGAACGAATTCCAAGATTACATTACAAACCATCCATTCATGAAATTACATAAATGAGAAGTATCCATATACGACACATAATCAAGAGAATATAAACATAGATACATTACAATGATCAAATTAGATTATACAAATACATTGATAATGAGAATTTACAATTCTTTTAAGACTACATATGCACAACCGTGCTTCCCAACACATAGTGGGAATAATACATTGATACAAGAGAAATACAAAAATGGACATGGTATAACTAAACTATTTGAAGCTCTGGATTCTTTGCAATGACACAAACTTCGTGCTTCACAAACACTAAATGGGAACCCAATGGGGTGCATAGCATGTTCCACTCGACCATGTGAGTCTGAAGACCCACCCCCCATGCTAGGAGTTGACAAGAAAGACCCTCATCCAAAACAATCAAGTGAACAATGGCTAACAAGACTCCATGACAAAAGCAACATCAAACACAAGAACACCTGCTTCTAGAGGTACAAGAACAACGAGGGGAAACAACAAACACACAAGGTTGCTAAAGGGTGGAGTGTCATCACATAGGCTTGATATGGGTTACCCAATGCAGATCTTCATAGGTTAGTGACCCCCTAGCAACAAAAAAAGACTCGTAATCACAAACAGGAAAGTCAACTTGCACAAAATATCCAGGCCAAAAAGTAAATACATCAAGTGAGGCATGCACCATCTCACACTAGAATTCCATAAATAAGCAACTTCCAAGTGCAAGGCTAAACCCACCAAAATCAAAACAAGCATAAGAGCAACCGTTCACAAAACCAATATGGAAATCAACTATGAAGCAAAATATTCCTTCCCCTCCTTTGGAAGCCCAAGAAGAACAACTAATCAAAAAAAACAAACCCACAATCGAGGGTAAAACGAAGCAACATGATTCCAACACAAAACTTTGATGTATAAAATCCCATCAAGACAAAATCAACTCAAGAGGAAAAACCCTTCAATTTGGAACCATCAATACATACTTAACTCCCACTAACATATTCAAGGTACAAGATATTAAGGAACACTCACATAATCACTAACTTACTCGACTAATTTATAACAAGCACTCAAGTAGCCAACATATTCATGAAATCAACAAATCATCTGATACATGATTATACACAAAACCACTTTTAAAATGATGATCCACTAACTTCTTAAATAAACCCTTCATTTATACATTTAATTTATATCAAATATAATCATTTATTTAAAGAGACCAAAATATTCTTTTCTAACATTTAACTACACAAGCCCCTTGATTCAATAAAAGAAAAACATAGAATATTGTCATATAAATTTCTTCAAATTTGGACTTTCCCTAAGCGAACCTAAATACCTCTCTAACAATAATTATCTGACCAATTTTATTAAATAATATAATTAACCATAAATAAGTGGCAAATTATTAAAAGGAAAAGATCTTACTATCTCAAGCTCTATCTATAACACTAATTTCCTTTATGAAATAAAACACAATTTTAGAGAAATACAATATTTAATTAACACAATTTCAAACTCTGTTTATGCTACTAACTCCCTTATAATACTATTTTCCTTAAGCTATCAAATTAGAGCTATTTTGTTAAATAATGAATTAATCTTTTCTAGAATACTCTTTAAAGTAATTAAGTAGCACTGTTTCTTTTTCCTTCACATTTATCCACCTATAAAGAATCACTTAAATGAAGCAATATAGGAAAGTTTTTCCACAATGTAGATCCCTTCCAATTTTTTAAAAAAAGAACTTAAATATTTAAAGCAAGTACTCAATTAACAAACCCTAACAAGAGGTCTATTTATAACCACAAATCTCTTAGTCATCTAAATATACTTAAATTAATTCATTTTCTTAGCTACTCTATTTTCTAATTTATTCACCAACCAGTCACTTGTTACAAAACAATTATATTTCTTTCCTAATCCATTTTTCCTACAAAATCAAATATTCTTAAGACATAAATATCACTTAACAAAAGAAACATAGTAAAACCCTCTTATTTGTTGCAAATACTTCATATAGATGTTCAAATGTTTAAGAATATTGATGGATAATTACTAAGGCAACCTTGACACATAAAACTCCACTTTTCATTTATTCTAATCTAACTATTTCACCTTAAAAATACACTAATCAAACATATTTAGTCTCTAAACACAAATATTCTATTTACCTTAATAAGTAATTTAAAATATTAATAGCATTTGTCTTTTATAATTAATAAATTATTAAATATTCTATTTACCTTAAGAAGTAATTTAAAATAATAATAGTGACTTTCTTTTATAATTAATAAATTATTCCATTCATTTATATATTTTTTTTATTTTTTTTAAAGAAATAACCTAAAGTAAGGAAGAGAATATCTTTTCTTTATGTAAATAATACTTAACTTTAGGAAAAAAATCAAAATGACAAAAGGTAAATCTTTTTTAACATATAAGGTAGATATAAATCTTAATCTTTTTTTTACATACTTTTATTTAGAATTTGTTATTTCGGCTTCTAACTTTTAAATGACCTTGTAATCCTAATTTAATAATTTATAGATAAAATACGCTTATATAACTTAACCTTAATAAATCTCATAACTTAAAATTTATAACTTTTCATTCAAATAAAATAATTTAAATCTTTATCCTTTTGAACAATTACATTAGCATTTTCCTTTTTAATCAAATAAAATTAATGCCAAATAATGATTCTCATACTTGAATTTATAACTTTTAATTTAAGTAAAATAATTTAAATCTTTATCCTTAATTAAACTCTATCTTCCTAACTAGTAATACGATGATTTGCAAAGACATAATTCCTTTGTTTAATTAAATCATTTCTATTAACTAACTACGTTATATATATACTCTTCTTTTAAATTTAACAATTTTAACTATTCTTTTCTAACAATTATCCAAAAATAAATATAAATATATAAATTTACACTTATATATACATATACTCATATATATCGATATATTTATATATATTTATTCATATAATTTTTTCCTCATAAAGATGTCAATATAAAACACAAATATAATAACATAAATTGATTTGAACTAAAGAGTCCATATAAACAAGTTTCATATTCTCTCTATATATATATTTCACATAAATAATTGTATTTAACGGAATTCATTAAACATTCCTAGGTTTAAAACTAACTAACAAAATACTTATTTATAATACACCACACAAATTCATTTCCACCCAAATAAACAAAGGATAATAATTAATCAATTACATTTTATACACCAATTTCACTTAAGCTAATACAACAACTTACTTTTAACCATATATATATATATATATCCATTTAATGTATGACAAGAATTAGCACATAATAAAACATAGCATACTAAATGCTTACATTTTCAATGAAATAATACACATATATGTTTACAAACCATAGCAATGATCGAGATTTACACACATACATATGTGTGTGTGCATTTTAAAACAAATATAAAATTAAAGCTAAATGAAACCCCCAAGCAAAGACTATATATATATGTGTGTGTAATAAATTCTTTAGAAAAAGAAACAAAACCACATGTGAACGCTAATACTTGAAAAATGAAGCTTGAAGGTGGTGATGGAGTTGAGTCAATCTCCTAAATAAATTAAAGATGAGTTTCTAAAAAATTTTGATAACAAACAAAACAGGTGGCAAATTCCTAAATTCTTTTCCTCCCCCTGTCAATTCACTTTTCACGTTTTACCACCTGGAGGGTAATCTTTACATTTAGTAAAATTAGAAACCTAACTCCACTACTAAATTTAATGAATCATATTGCTACCAAAATAAGTTTCACCCTTTATTTTAATATTTTACCCGTTAACAATATGTCATATTTTTTAAAAAAAAATTAAATAAATCTCTACGGTTATGTAAATCTTTTACTTTTTTTTTTTTTAATTTTATCATTTCAAACATAATACTTTATTAAATACCTCTCATTAAAATACTTTAAATTTAAGATAAACTTTATTAATAAGTGGATTATTAATCCACTATATTAAATTTAAAAATAAACATTATTTATAAATACCAATTTGTTTTTTATTTACTTTTTTCATCTTTAATAAAATAATAGTATAAGCTAATAAATCCTTATCCCCTTCGAAATTAATTTAATAATTAATTACTAAAATTCTCTTAATAATTTAATAATTTAATTTATTAGTTTAATTTCTTTTTAAGTTTGTTTGCACAAACACGATAATATATATATTTAAATATTTCATTTAAACAATAAATCTTAATTTATTATAATTAAATAAATACTTCCATAATGTTTAATTTAATTTGATTCTTTGATTTAATAAAGGCTTTTATCTTCATTAGTCAAAGCCTACAATTTGACAATTTAAATTTAATAAAATAATCGAACAAAACAAAATTCACGAGCATGACTCAATGATCGAACAGTGAAACAATACCAATCAAAACCCGACTTTACAAGCAAGTCAGAAGCAACCCAAAGACAACATAGATGGAGGGGCACTACACTAGTAAAAACAAAACCATACTCAACAATCCTATCATTAACAAAGAAACAATTCATCACTTTTTAGCAGTAATTATAAGCTCCCAATTATCCCCAATGTCAGAGATAAATTGCTTACAATTAGTATTCTCATCAGCATCAACTTGGTTTTCTTCCATTTGTTTCCCTTGGCACTTGAGCTACTTCCTTATCTTCAATTGGCCAAAAATAATACCAATAATTTTGCTGTTCATAAGGCCATCAAAAAATTTCATCAGGGGTACAAAGAGCCTTCTCCATTTCCTCCATTTTAACCTACATGAGAATCATTTTTATTCAAATCACCATTAGAGGCAACATTAAAATCTTCCTTTGAGGGAACAAAGAGGTTCATATCCACATCACCATTATCCATCCTATCACTCAACTCTGAGGCCTCAACACCTTCCACTTTAACCTCTTTCTCCATCACATTTCCCCCTCCTCATCTTCTTGGTTAGTAAATCATCCCATTCATTCTCCCCACTTTCCTCTTCATTCATAGGTTCATATTCTTTGTTAGGGGATAATTCTTCCTCACTAACAAGAGCAACACACTTCCCTTTGTCTTTATCCCCCTTCTCCATAGAACTGACTTTGTCCAGTTGGTTCGATCTCCTACCACTCTTATTGGACCCACTGAAATCTTCTTATTTTACCTCATGTTGTTCTTCTTCATTATCTTCAATGATAGTGATGAAAATTTCTTTCTTGGGGTTTCTTTGCGACTTCTTGCTTTTGGGATACTTAAGCAACAAAGGAGAATGTTTTCTTTTTCTCGAGAGTGGTCTTTAGTAAAGCAAGGTCCATAGACTGAGCAATAGGTCTATGCTTAGGTTTTGGTTTTTATTAGCAACATTTTTACTTAAGGCTAGGTCCTTAGAAGGAGAAGATAATTACTCTCAATTGGCTCAATGTAGACACTAGAATTGTGAGATTTTTGGCCAGTTGGTGTTTTCACTTTAGCAGAGGCTTTAGCCATATTCACATTAACAATGTTGTAAGGGTTAGCTAAGCCAAGAGCCCTAGGGTTTCTATGAAAATTATTAGAGAGAAAATTTATACAGAGCCATTATTAAACCTTGGTGTAGAGGAGGTGAAGCTCCTTTTTCAATATTTTGTTAAAGGGAGGAGAAAGCATAGGACAAGATATTTATTTTCTCATTATGCATATTGTGGTTGAGAATTGGAAAATGGTAACCATGCACTGTCATATTCTACCTTTAAGGGTAAAGTAGCACATTACATACAAACTTACCACAACATATGAAGGAGGGAGCTTGAGATGAGAATACCCATTCTGAAACCTTTTTTAGTTTCTCTCCTTTCTCGAAAAACTTGTTCACGAAGCTTTGTTATTTACCATTACTTTTTTTAACAATGTTCATACCATTGTTAGCCAAACCAGTGGCTTCCAAGATCACCTAAGTAACCTAAAATTTCATTGAACCAATCAACACATGACCATCCTGCCAGGAATTTATGAATTTTGGGGTCAATGTGTCATTGTAATTGTGTATTTCTTGGAAAAAGGATGCCAAGCAAGTTCTAACAAAAAGCACCAAAATTTCATCATTCTATTGCATATTTCCATATATAACAAGTTTAGTTCTCTTTTTGGGACCCCACATATTGATAGAATACTAGTTAAAAACACCAAACTTTCTCTATAAACCCTTTTTCAAGCACATATCCAGCTCACAAACCTTTAGCTTGCAATTTTTATCACTAAAAACCTTAATTTTTAAAATTTCTATATTAATGCCAACAATCCAAAATAATAGCAACCAACAAGAAATTAAATAGGGAACACTCGAGAAGAAATTAAGGTCATTATTGACAATATCAACCTTGCTATGAATAAGATCATAATCCCCCATGCCGTCCTTGAAATAGTAACTAAAGTGGACATAATGCACACAAGGAATGAAAAGCATGTAATTCATTTATGATATGTAATAATTAGAGGTGATCATGATTATTGAAAGGCCTTTGATAATCCACACTTCAATAAATCTATCGTCATTTAATAAATTTCTATTTTTAGTCATCCTTTGCCAAGTACCATCCCCTTTATTATTACATTTTCTCCCATCATTGCATCGTACATTCCAATTCACCCTCTTCTAATTACTACTTCCTCTCATTTGAATACCTTAATGCATAGATATATCCTTCTTGATTGAGGGTCTAATACTCCTTAAATCACTCCTAGTCATTTGACACATATTTAGGTGAAGCCTCATATTTTTCCTTAGTGACTAATTCTTTTATATGATGTGGCAACACTGAAATGACCTAATGTGTCCATTATTTATGCTTAAGAGCTTCATTAGCTATTGCATCAGTAGCTAAATTCCCTTCTCTATACAAATGTATTTTATAATTATGGAAGGACTTAAGGATATGTTTTTGGTCCTCTAAACTATCACATATCTCCCAAAACAATAAATCCCCCCTTCAAATAATCAATGATAAGTTTTGAATCTCCTTCAATGATAATTTGGTAAATCCCAACTCCTTCAAATTCTTTAAACCTACCCAAACCACCATAGCTTCAACCACATTAAAGGAACAAACACCTAATTTATTGTCATATCCTTCTATAATATTTCCATGATGGTTTCTAATAATTCCCCCAACTCCATCAAGTCTTGGGTTCGCCTTGGAGCACCCACCAAGATTGCATTAGAACCAGTCCATCTTAGGAGGATTCCAAACAGTGTTTTTTCTATTTAAATAGTTAATCCAATTGACTTTTGTAAGATATTGTTTTAGTCCCCATATCTATTTAATCCTAAGCTCTTTATAATAGGGCATGTTTTTTGAGGATCCATAGACCCCCACATTTATATTCTCCTGAATTTGATACATGATTGCCATGAAAATATATTTTTTGTTTCTTTCAGACTCTCGAAAGATCCTGCTATCTTTCCATAAGCCCCAAGAAATAAAGGGAGGGACTTGTCTCCAAATATCCACAATAATGTTGTGAGAATAAGGACTGACATTCCAACTATCAAGAAAATTTCTTATTGAAGAGGGGAAGACTCATTTTATCATGAGAATAGGAAGAAAATATGACCATACCTCTCTAGAGTAGGAACAATGAAAAGAAGATGCATATACACTCCTCATATTCATTAAAAAGGTAAAATCTATTCACAAATTGAAACCCTCTTTTATTAAGGTTATCATTAGTAAGGATCTTTCCATAAACAATTGCCCACCAAAATAATTCACTTTGGGTATCAAGTTTTTTTTGTCCAGACATTGTTCCACTAAAACTCACTGTAATGAATCAAAGGCTTTTCCAAAACTTCATAAGTAGATTTCACTGGGAGGTTCCATGAGGTATGCATAGTCCAAATCCACTCACTCTTTTTGTCTTTTGAGAAGAAAGAAATAACTCCTAACTTCTGATATAAAATTTACAAAGCAACATTCCAGTTTTGTTGTCTCCCTCCCCTAAGGTTGACTCCAACCAGCATTTTTTAAATCAATCCATTAAGGCTCCATGCCATCCTAGTTTATATACCCAACAAATTTCTTACCAAAAGTTCTAATAAGCCTTTGTTTTAGTTGAAGGAGCTAGTGAGTGGATGAGAGACAAGAACCATTCAGCCAAACATCCTCCCAAAAATAAGTGTCTTTACCATTTCCAATTCTTTTCTTAACCCCCAATTTTAGCACACTTCTTATTTTAATCAAATTATTCCAAAACACTGAACCATAAGGAAGATCCAAAGCACTTAGAAAATATCCCTACTCCTTGTTTCTTAGATATTTATCCCTTAAGATTTTAACCCAGTTTTTAGCACCTTTAAGAATATTCTAGCCTATTTTAGCAATAAGAGATTTATTAAACATTTTCATCCTTCGTATGCCCTATCCTCCAACCCTTTTAGGAGCACACACCTTTTCCCAACCCACTAAATCCATTATGTTTGTCTCAATATTGAACCACAAAAAAATTATTTCTATCTATTGGGTGCTGGCAAGAAGTTGAGTCCACTTTTTGGCCAAAAAGTGGAAGTGTTTTCCCTGATTTTCAAAGTTTGACACATTTGACCTTAAAATTTGAAGCACTTAGAGATGGAATCTTCAAAAAAGTCACTGATCATAAAATTTAGTACTCAGAGTCTAGTTTCCAAATATGTTATTTATTTCAATACCCAGATTGTACAAATTGAGTTTCAATAGGATTTTGTAAAAACCACTATTTAAAAGTCATTTTTTTACCATACCATGCACGTGTACGACATCCATGTTTTGACCTAAATTATCATATTTTTCTAAATCCTTTTGGAAAAAGACTTGTGACTCACTGAAGCTTGTTTTGGATATTTTTTGTAATTTTTTATTGGATTTATTTTTTTTGTTAATTTTTTATTAGGCATATTTTTCGTTTTGAAAAATCGTCGTGTACGATATGCATAAGATGACCTAAATTTATCATTTTTTGTAATTTTTTTTAAAAAATTGAAAATAATTGTCTGAAGTTTACTCTCATGCAATCCGTTCGTCAAAATGTTATGTTGATCAAAAGTTATTAAAATAGTAAAAAACCCTGATATTTAAAGTTTATGGACCAGTTTCATCATAAATTAATTGAAAAATAGAAAAAAAAATCCAATTGTAAAAAAAATTACATATTTTGAATCTGCATTGTCTCATCTAAAATGGGTTTTAATTTCGTCAAAAAATTCTACAAAAAAAGTAGGCAGCCATATGTCCAAACTCAATATTTTTCTCTGACATTGTTAGAACCTTCAACTTGTAGGTCAAACCAGGTTGAAGGCCTAGGTTCAGACTCCCAATGCTTTTCCCGAACCAAAATTCGAGGCAAAAACCCGACCACAAAGCTAAAATAATTTCAAATTAAAAAAAACGGGATCTCGTTCTATAATCGGGATCCCGTTCCCAATATTTAATATAGTGATCGTTGGTAGGGGAACGAGATCCCATTTATGAAATGGGATCTTGTTCCTTTGCTAACGGTCCCCACAATAAATATTGGGAACGAGATCCCGATTATAGAATGGGATCCCATTTCTTTTTAACCATGTTATTTAAATTTACTATCAAATTTTACTGTGAAGTCTGCAACTTTACATGTACGGCCGAGAGGAGTAAAATTGGACTATTTTTCATCAAGCATTTTTTTATAGGTGGTGACTTGCATTTTTGATTAATTTTTTCAAAGGAGAGATCCCATTTTTTCAAAGGAGGAACAAAAGGTCTTCAACTTGCAATATGAATTGATTTTTTCAAAGGAGGCATGAAGAAATCAGTTGTAAAGTGGAATTGTGCTAGTTTTCTACTTGTTTTGAGGAACACAAGAGGAAGAATTTAGTCCCTATAGGTCTTCAACTTCCAATTTGGATTGAATTTTTTGAAGAATTTCACTATTGACATTCATTTGTGCTTGAGAATTTTATAATCATGGGAGATAAAACTCATAATAAGAGGAGGAAGACATTGAATCCTGAAGAAATTGAAGCAAACAAAGAGGAGAGACAAAGACAAAGACAAAGACAAAGAAGAATGGAAATTAAATCAATGAATAATGGGGGAGCATCCAACTCCACAACTATTGAAGATGAAAACATAGAGGAGACCATGGTTGTAGATGAAGCTAATTTGCAAGAAGTCAATTTGGAGAAGAATATGATTATACAAGCAAGTACTACTATGTCTTCAAATCCCTCTTTCAATGCTATGGAGAGTGTTTCAATATACACACATTTAGGTACGCCTTCAAATCCACATGTTAGTGAAATGGTAAATTTGTATGTAGAAGTTTTACAAGATGTTGGAATTAATGATGTTGACATTGATAATATTTAGAGAGATGAAACTTTTATAGAATTTGTTGAAAATGAAAATGAGAATGATCCTTTCGTTGAAAATGAAATTGAAAATGATCCTTTTGTTGAAAATGAAAACAAAAACCATTTTGTTGATGTAAATGAAAATGAAAACCGTTTTGTTGATGAAAATGAAGATGAAAATATAAATCATTTTGAAGTTGAAAATGAAAATAAAAATGAAGATGAAGATGAAGATGAAAATCTAGAATGTGATGTTGAATTTAATGAAAATACTTTTTTTTTTAAATTGAAAGTGGTGTTTTCGATAATCTTCCTAGTCAAATTTGTTGGAAGCAAATAAGAACACATGCAAATAAAATATACAAAAAATTCTTTTATCATAAAAAAATTGCAATTCAATGTCAACTAATGATGCAATTGATGAGAATGCAAAAAAATGAGGAAAATAATGAAAAGGTTAGGCTTTTTTGTTAAACCAAAAAGAAAAGATCAATCATTAAAAAATGCTATGTGTACTGTTGCTAGTGCCATTCAATCTGTTGGGAAAAATAGTTGATCTAAACATAAAAATGCAGCAAGAAGAGCTATAACAACTGCTATAGTTAATAAAGCAACTTTGAATAAAAGAATGGTAAGAAATATTAGTGAAGTTTTAAAAATACATCCTAAAACATTGCTAAGAGTGGCAAAAAGAAGAGAAATTATAGAAAATGATCATATCAACCAATGTTGGAGTTTCAGTGGTCGACTCCCGAGGTCTGATATGAAATTGAATGTTAAAATTAAATCTGTGATTGAAAAATATTAGCATGATAATACTAGGGTTTCATCTAATGCTAGAGATGTTTTAAAATTAAGGTTGGGGTCCAAAGTTCACGATCCTCACCCAAAACACCTATTAGATACAACACAACTTGAATTTTATAGAAAATTTTGTGGTGAGTTAGTGTTACCCGGTAATATTAAAATAAGTCAAAGGTCTTTTGGAAAATGTAAACTGTGGTAATAAAAATTAATAAGCAATGAATATCTTGTTGTAAAACGAATGGTTAATTTCATTATTTTTATGATGTTTTTCGATATATATATGTTGTACCTTGCATACTAACATGATTATACAAGAATGCGGTATTAATATGCCACCTGAAGCAATAAGGGAGTTTATTTCAAGTTTGTTTTGTGAAAGATCTAATGGTAAATTTTTTTATTTAAGTTCTTGTATTTCGAGACAATGTATTGATTGTGGAAATATTTCATTCTTAGGAATTTGTATGCATGAAAGTGTTGATAATGATTTTGGAAAACAATTAGTAGAAGTTAAAAAAATTAGGAATGTTCACTATTATTTAAAAGATGGAAAAATAGGAAAAATAGGAAAGCGTTGTGATTTAGTTACAAAAAAAGTTAGTGTGAATGCATTCATGAGTGAATTTAAGAATAAGATAGTACCAAAATATATCATGCACTCTCAACATTCTCATGTTGGGAAATCATGTCTCAACTTCTAGTCTTCTGCCTCTGTCTAAAAAGATGGCAAAAAATTAATTATTTCAGCCTTAAACCGCTTTACCACAGCAATCATTTTGTGCCTTGGTGGTATCGCGGTGAAGAGCTGGCGGTTACCGCTGGTGATGCTCTACCTCAACGCAGTGGTTGCAGTAGGCGGTTAGTGGTCTGTAGTGACTGCTTACCACCTTACTACGGGAAGTGAGATTGCTCACTACGGTGGCCGTGGTAAGCCACAGTGGTGGAGCATAGCAGTTACCACCCCATCGTAGGTGATGAGAATGCTCACCGTGGTGGCTGTGGTGAGACCGCTGGCGGTTACCGCCCAACCGCGGGTAGTGAGGTTGCTCACCGCGATCGTTGTGGTGAGACCACAAGCAGTCTACCAAAGCAGTCACTGCCCTACCACGGGGTGGCCTAGCAGCCTCCGCAGTAGTGTGGTATGACCATTGGCGGCCTGCCCGAAAATTACCGCCACACTGCGGGGTGGCTTAGAGAGCTCGGTGGTAGCGTGGGTAAAGCCAGGGAGAGCTTGGGTGAGCTCACCACCATACTATGATAGGGTAGAATGAGCTTGGCGGTGGTGTGGTGGAAGTAAGAATGAGGTCAGAGCTCGGTCAACTGAGCTTGACCGAGTTGGACTAGAAATTCAGAGCGATAGGCGAATAGAAAGTGGAAATGTGGCTCAGTGTCAGCGATCTAATTGGCTAAAGGAAAAAATAGTAAAAGGTAGTTATTACAAGACTTGTTCAATTGATGATAGGAACCCAATTCAGGCAATGAAATAAATGCCTGGGCGGCCCAATGCAAGAAGATCTGTCAGTGAAGATCAATTTATTGATTGGGCGATCGGTGCATCAATCTGTCAGGTGATTGGTTGGAATGTTTAATGAAATGTATGACTTGTGTAGTCGAATACATTATTATATATGTCAATCATAGGTTGACGGTGAAGGAAGTGGTTGCCAGTAGCAAGTCAAGTGGAGTTGTAAGACAATTCGAACAGAGAAAGTTGTAGTTCATTGTATACTTGAAACAAGTATTGTAGCAGTGAGTGTAGAACTTGAGGTCTCATGTGAGCTGATCAGAGAGTGAAGAGCGAAGACTTTGTATGTAATATTTTTATTACTATAATACAAATTGTCTTTGCTTGGTGTGGTGGGGTTTTTACATGAAAATGTTTTCCCACGTAAATACTTGTGTCAATCTGTGAATGCTTATTTCTGTTATCTCTTTTATGCTTTATGTATTCATCTCAGAAGTTTCTAAGAAAGCTTTAGAACTCATTTTTTCTCTTCTCCTTTGTTGTATTAGTGTTAAGGGAAGGTATTTCACACTGTTTAGTCCCCTTTCTTCCCTTCAAGTGGTATCAGAGCTTGGCCAGTTGTGTTATCCTTGATAGAAAGGTCAATTTTTTGTGCTAATACTGTTTCAATGGGAGTCTTGCATTGTTAAAACTTGTTTCTATTTGAGATGGAAAGTACATCAGGTAGAGTAGAGATTGAAAAATTCATTGGTATCAATTGAGTTATGGAAACTCAAAATGGAAGACTTACTTGTGGAAAGAGACCTCTAGTTAGTAGTGTGTGGAACTATGCCACAAAGTATGAAGCAAGAGGATTGAGACCTTGTTGATAGAAAAGGAAGAGGTTTGCTAAGTCTGAGTCTGGCCAATTTTGTACTCCTGAACGTCCATGAGGAGAAGTCTACAACCTCATTATAGAAGAAGCTTGGTGATATTTATCAGGGAAAGTCTCTGGTAAATAAGTTATTCCTGAGGAAGAAGTTGTACTCCTTGAAGATGGAAGAAGGTGCATCTGTTCCAAACCATCTTAACTCATTTAACATGAGTGTTACTCAGTTGACATCTGTAGGTGTAAAGACTGAAGAGGATGGTTGCATGCTCCTATTGTGTTCGTTACCTGACAGTTGGGATCTTCTTGTGATGTCTATTAGAAGTATGACCACTACTTTCAAAATGGAAGACGTTGTTGCCTCACTATTGTCTGAAGAGATGTAGAGGAAGTCTTCAGAGATGGCCAAAGAGGCTCTTGTTATCCAAGGTAGACCAAAGGAGAAAGGAAAGAAGAAGAACAAGAAGTCCAAATCCAAATATAAAGGGAGATCAAAGTCTCTTGGTAAAAATTCCAAGGTTAAATGCTAGAACTGTGGGAAACCTGGTCATATCTGAAAAGATTGTAAGGAGAAGAAGAAGAAGAATGTTTTAGACAATGAATCTTCTCAGAGTGATGCAAATGCCTTCATTGTAGCCTTGGCAACTCAGAAATCAGATGATGTCTGACTGGCTGACTCAGGTGCATCCTTTCACATGACATCCCATAGAGAATGGTTCTCCAAGTATGAGAAGTATGATGGTGGAAAGGTGTACCTGGCAAGTGATTCAATGCTAGAGATTGTTGGTAGAGGAAGAGTCAGAATTCAATTTCCTGACAAAAGATTCAAAGGGATTGGTGGCGTACTGCGCATAACAGGTCTGGCTCGTAATGTTCTTTTTGTTAGTAAGTTAAATGATGCTGGTGTAGAATTTTCTTTCTCAAGTAAAGGATGTAAGATGGCTAGAGGTGCAATGGTTCTGGCTAAGGGTGTATGTATTGGAACTCTGTACAAGCTGGATGCACATCTTGTTCAATGTAACAGTGCCTCTGTAAAGTCAAGCAAAGTAGCTCCTATAGAGGAAGATGAAGATACTTCTTTGTCTACAAATGCTTTGGAGGTAAAACTCCTAGCATAGAAGACTATGTTGTGGCATCATAGACTTGGTCACATAGGTGAGAAAGGTTTAAAAAACTTGAAGAATAAAAATCTTGTAGAAGGGCTTGATGATTGTAACCTTGAGTTCGATTTTTCTGAACACTGTATTTATGGAAAACAACACCATGTTTCATTTTACTCGAGTCCTCATAAATCTTTTGGTATACTGGATTATGTTCATTTTGATGTGTTTGGTCGAGTTAATGTTCCTTCATTATCGAAGTCTAGATATTATGTTTCTTTTATTGATGACTATTCGAGAAGGGCATTTGTATACTTTCTTAAAAGTAAATCAGAAGTGTTCAGTCAGTTTAAAGAATTTAAAACTTTGGTTGAGAATCAGACTAGAAGAAAAATTAAATGTTTGAGGACGAACAATGGTAGTGAGTTCCGTTTTGCATATTTCGAAAGGTATTGCACAAATCATGGAATTAAAAGGCATAAAACAATGCCTTATACTCCACAGCACAATGGAGTTGCTGAAAGGTTGAATAGGATGCTAATGGAAAAGGCAAGGAGTATGTTGAGCGGTACTAGTTTGGAGTAGAGGTTTTGGGTTGAGGCTATGGCTACAACATGTTATCTGGTAAATCTTTCTCCTTGCTCTACTCTTGTTGATAAGACACCTTTGGAACCATGGTCTAGTAAGAAGCCCTCTCTGAGACATGTTTGTGTCTTTGGCTGTGAGGCATATGCATATGTGCCAAATGAGAAAAGATCAAAGTTGGATAACAAGGCTATTAAATGTATCTCATCAGCTATGGTATTGGTATGAAAGGATACAAGCTTTGGAACCCTATTACTGAGAAGGATCTATACAATAGAAGCGTGATATTTCGTGAGCTGAAACCTTCAGTAAGTGATCAACAACTCAAGATAGATCAGAAAGAAAAGAAGAAGGATGTAGTCGAGATTCCTCAAACTCCAGAAAAGGAAGAACTACATGGTGTACTTGAGACTGAGGAGAGTTCAAGCAGCTTTGAGAACTCTGGAGATGAAGAGCCACAACCTCAGCCATTAAGAAGGTCTACATGAGAAAAATGACAACCTGAAAGGTATGGTTTCTCAATGTTAGATTCGAACCATTCCTATGCCTTAATTACTAGCACTGATGAGCCTAGGACTGTAAAAGAAGTAATCAACATGTCTGATTTGAATTCTTGCCTTGAGGCCATGAATGAATAAATGGATTCATTGAAGAAGAATCAAACCTGGGATTTGGTACCTTTGCCTAAAGGGCGAAAGCTTGTTGGCTGTAAGTGGGTATTCAAAAAGAAGACTGGTCTGGATAGCAGTTTTGAAAAGGATAAGTCAGGATTAGTTGCAAAGGGATTTTCCCATATTGAGGGAATTGATTATGGAGAGAATTTTTCCTCTATAGCAAAGCTGACATCTATCAAATTTTTGTTGTCATTTGCAGTAGCATATGATTTATAAATTGAGCAGATGGATGTGAAGACAACATTTCTCCATGGTGAGCTGGAGGAAGAAATTTATATGTCCCAACCTGGGCATTTCGTTGAAAAAGGTAAACAAAATCTGGTCTGTAAGTTAAAGAAATCTCTGTATGGTTTGAAGTAGTCTCCTAGAATGTGGTACCAGAAATTTGACATGTTTGTGTTGTCTATGGGATTTGTGAGATCAAAATCTGATCATTGTGTTTATTATAAATCTGAAAATGATCGTGTGCTTGTTATTACCCTATACATGGATGATATGTTGTTCATTGGAAACAACAAGTCTATGATTTCTGATCTTAAATCTCAGTTGTCTGCAAAGTTTGAAATTAAAGATCTTGGTGCAACAAGGCATATTCTAGGAATGGAGATAACTAGGGACAAAACGAGCAAAAAACTTTGGGTAAGTTAGAGTAAGTATGTCAATACAGTTCTGGAGAGATTTGGTATGGATGACTGCAAGAAGCTAGTTGTTCCAGTTATGCAAGGAACAAAACTATATGTTGAAGACTATCCAAAGTCTACTACTGAGATGGAGAGCATGACCAGAGTGCCGTATGCAAGTGTTGTTGGCAGTTTAATGTATGCTATGGTTTGTACAAGGCTAGACATCGCCCAAGCAGTGGGAGTTCTCAGTTGGTTTATGGAAAATCCAGGAAGATCACATTGGGATGTTGTGAAGAGAGTGTTCAGATATTTGAAGGGTACTTCAAACTATGCTCTATGTTACCATGGAAGTTTGGTTGCATCATAGAGAACACTCAACATTTGTGGATATGTTGATTCTAATTGGGTAGGGGACATTGACAATAGGAGATCCACCAGTGGATACACATTCATGTTAAATTGTGGAGTAGTCAGTTGGATGAGAAAGTGACAAGATGTAGTTGCTTTATCCACTACAAAGGTAGAGTACATGGCAGAAACTCATGCCTACAAGGAAGCAGTTTGGCTACGTAGATTGTGTTCAGATATTGGTTTTAAAGCAAGACAGATTACAATTTGCTGTGACAGTCAGAGTGCCATTTTTTTGGCAAAGAACCCAACTTTTCATGCCATAACAAAGCACATTGATGTGCAGTATCACTTCGTGAGGGACATGGTGGAAGATGGAAAGGTCTATCTTGAAAAGGTCAACACTTTGAAGAACGTTGTAGATGCATTGATGAAGCCAGTGAGCACAAACAAGTTCAAATGGTGCGCAGGATAGATGGGCCTTAGGGCCTATGACCGTCAATAATTTTTCAAAGTCTAGAGGAAGCTAAGTCTTCGCCAAGTGGGAGCTTGTTGGGAAATCATGTCTCAACTTCCAATCTTGTGCCTCTGTCTTAAAAGACTTGGCAAAAAATTCATTATTTCTGCCTTAAACCGCTTTACCACAGCGGTCATTTTGTGCCTTGGTGGTACCGCAGTGAAGGGTTAGTGGTTACTGTTGTCGATGCTCTGCCTCACCACGGTGGCCGCGATAGGTGACTAGCGGTCTGCAGTGATCGCTTACCACCTTACCGCGGGCGATGAGATTGCTCACTGCAGTGGCCTCGATAAGCCGCTAGTGGTGGAGCCTAGCGGTTACCACCCCACCGTGGTGGCTGCGGTGAGACCGCTAGCGGTCTGCCAGTGCGGTCACCGCCCTACCATGGGGTGGCTTGGCAGCCTCTATGGTAGCGCGATATGACCACTAGCGGCTTGCGCAACGGTTACCATGACACCATAGGGTGGCTTGGAGAGCTCAACGGTAGTGCGGGTAAAGCCAGGGAGAGCTCACCGCCATATCGCGATAGGGTAGAATGAGCTCGGCAGTGGCGCGGTGGAAGTAAGAATGAGCTCGGAGCTCAATCAACCAAGCTTGACTGAGTTGGACCATAAAGTCAGAGCGATAGGCGAATAGAAAGTGGACACATGGATCAGAGTCAGCGATCTGATTGGCTAAAGGTCAAAATAGTAAAAGGCAGTTATTACAAGGCTTGTTCGACTGATGATAGGAACCTAATTTAGGCAATGAAATAAATGCCTAAGTGGCCCGATGCAAGAAGATTTGTTAGTGAAGATTGATTTCTTGATTGGGCGATCGGTGCATCAATCTATCAGGTGATTGGTTGGAATGTTTAATGAAATGTATGCCTTGTGTAGTCGAATACATTATTATATATGTCAATCATAGGTTGACGGTGAAGGAAGTGGTTGCTAGTAGCAAGTCAAGTGGAATTGTAAGACAATTCGAACAGAGAAAGTTGTAGTTCATTGTATACTTGAAACAAGTATTGTAACAGTAAGTGTAGAACTTGAGGGCTATTGTGAGCTGATCAGAGAGTAAAGAATGAAGACTTTGTATGTAATATTTTTATTACTATAATACAAATTGTCTTTGCTTGGTGTGGTGGGTTTTTTACCTGAAAAGGTTTTCCCACGTAAATACTTGTGTCAATTCGGTGAATGCTTATTTTTGTTATCTCTTTTATGGTTTATGTATTCATCTCAGAAGTTTCTAAGAAAGCTTTAGAACTCAATTTTTCTCTTCTCCTTTGTTGTATTAGTGTTAAGGGAAGGTATTCCGCACTGTTTATTCCCCTTTCTTCCCTTCAGCTCGATGGCTTGATGGCCAGTTTTGCGCATGTAGAAACACATTTCCAATTGGTACTATACTTTCAGTGGTTGATTTTGTGGAAAATTATACTCTAGCTTCGCAAGAGGAAATTCAATCACAGTATTATAATTCAGTGCAAGTAGCTATGTTTGTCCATATTGTTTATAGACATGTAGATGATAGCACTGAGGATGATATAAAAGATCTGAGGGAGTATCATTTTTATTTGAGTGACAACCGATTACACTCGTCAGAGTTTGTTCAATACTATTTCAGTATATTTTCCAGAAATTTAAGAGAAAGAGGAATCCATATGAAAGAACACCTCATATGGTCAGATAATTGTATGGGGTAGTTCAAGAATGCTCGAATGTTCTATTGGTTAAGTAGGATTCACAAAGAACTTAATGTCCAACATATATGGAGTTTTTTTAAAGCTAGGCATGGTAAAGGAGAACATGATGGAGCCGGTGTGTGTGCCAAAAGAATTCTTGCTAGAGAACAATTAAAATTAGAAGATGCAGTAAAATTTAAAGATGCATGTGGGATTGTGGATTGGTGTAATACAAGATTATCTACACTTGGTTCAAGTGAGTACTCTATAGTTCATCGATTATTTTGTTTGGTTAAAGAAGATAACATTGTACCTAGAGTTGATTGTGAGACAATAAGTGGATCTACTAAATGGCATTCATTTAGGAGTTCGACAACAAGCACATGGACTATCTGGATAAGGGAGTTTACATATTTTTTCAAGTTTTATATCTCAGGAGATTGGGAAGCATGTGAAAATACATAATGGGTTGAACAGTGGGAGCAAAGATCATTGACACCTGCACAAGCACATGATCAATATGAAAGAACTATTGAAGAAAATGATCAAGTGTTTGCATTTGAAGACTATGAACATGTTTCAGACCTTGTACAAGAAGGTAATTTAATTCAATTTATTTCACTTTATTAAGTTATTTTGTAATACTAATTTTTTTATATTGATATTGCTTGTACATTAATAGTTAAAATTGATTTATTAACCTTTTTTGTATCCTTAACCCATCATTGCATTGATCTCATACTTTGAAACAAAAAGTAGAGGATGCCTGGATTCAACCTACACACATGTGGAATACTTTTAAATGAAGGTACTTGAGTTATGTACATATAGATAGTTTTATATAAATTAAAATATGTATGTTTTGATGATTTCATTGATATTGCTTGTACCTTTTTGATATCAGGTGGTGTGAAGAACTAGTACATTTTGGGCATGAGTTTGAGATTTTCTTGAGATGGCATATCCAAATTTTGTAAACATTGTTTTGAGATGACATAAATGTACATATATGTCCTACTATGTCTTCAAATCACTAAATATCATGCATAAATTATTGTTAAATCAATTATATCCTTAAGATGTTGTATTATGACCCCTTACGACATTCCCTTAAGACATTGTATTATGACCCCTTAAGACATCCCCTTAAGACATTGTATTATGACCCCTTAAGGCATCCCCTTGAGACATTGTATTATGAACCCTTAAGACATCCCCTTATGACATAATATGATCCCTTAAGACATCCCCTTAAGACATTGTATTATGACCCCTTAAGACATCCCCTTAAGATGTAATATGACCCCTTAAGACATCCCCTTAAGACGTTGTATTATGACCCCTTAAGACATTATGTATTATGACTCCTTAAGGAATCCCCTTGAGACATTGTATTATGAACCCTTAAGACATCCCCTTAAGACATAATATGATCCCCTAAGACATCCCCTTAAGACATTGTATTATGACCCCTTAAGACCCCTTAAGACATCCCCTTAAGACATTGTATTATGACCCCTTAAGACGTTCTATTATGACCCCTTAAGACATCGTATTATGACCCCTTAAGAAGTCGTATTATGACCCCTTATTTGTTTTCAATGTACCTGTTTGTTTTGACAAGTTATAAATTAGTATTGGATGCCATTATTTGTTTTGACAGCTTATAAATTAGTATTGTATGCCATTATTTATTTTGACAACCTATAAATTAGTATTGGATGCCATTATTTGTGTTGACAACTTATAAAATAGTATTGGATGCCATTATTTGTTTTGACAACTTATAAATTAGTGTTGGATGTTATTATTTATAGAATTTATTAATGCTTTTGTTCTCTAATCTTGTATGGTTTTTTTTATTTCTTAAAATTTCATCCTTTCTGGTATATAAACAAATTGCTTTTGTTTGTAAATTATGATTTATTGACTAATTATTGATTGACGTGAATTGAATAAGTTCATTGACTAATTATAGCTAATTATTGAATGTACATATCATGCATATCATGTATGAGATCACTAAATTTGTAAACTACAAATATTTAAATTTCCTATTAATTTCAACTTTAATTTCATATTTATATTTAATTTCACATTAATGTCCTATATTAATATCTTGACTATGAACATAAAATGCATAAATGTATATGTGTAAATTAAAATTTCAAACAATAATAAAGTCCATAATTTATGTAAATATATTAAGTGCATGAAACCAATATATTAAGCGCATGAAAAAAAGTCCATTAGAGTATGCAACCCATGAACTAAAGTCCAACTAAGTACTCATGAACCATGAAATATAAAGTCCAACAGAGTACATGACAAACCAGAAATATAGTCCATGAAATAAACAAATATAACCCACAAAATCATGTTTCTAGGTCATGTATTGTCTCTATAATGAAGAGACCTCTTCACGCCATGCAGACTATGCAGATGACCTGAAACACTCTTGTACAAGAGAAAGATGAAATCATATGTAAGACAATGAAAAAATATTTAATGACAATTTAATTTATAATTCATCATAAAATTAAATTACCATCATATCTGGGTTTGGATGCTCTACTGCACCTGAAGCAACCTCTACATTCTCTGAATCAATCTACATAAACAAGACAAAGAAAGTTGAAATTAGATGCACAAGTCTACAATTAAAAATGATTTAATTGAAATTAATTTATAATTTATCATATTTTAATTGTACCATATCCATAGGTTGTGCACCCTCTTCTGCAGGACATGTTTGTACATTCTCAACTACTAGATGTGTCACATGCTATAAAAGAAAAATAATTTAAAACATGTATTAGCTCAAATTATATATATATTCAATTTGAAATTTAAAATTAAAGTTATATATTCACTATATATAATTTATAATTGAATTTAAATATAATAAAAAATTTAAATTACCATTTGATCTGGAGCCTGCTCCACATGCCCTCCAAGAGGTGTAACTATGTCTGGGTCAGGGCTGAAAGTCACACTAACAAAGTCCTACAAGATCAAAATTAAAGCATGTAACATACTTGAATTAGGTAAATATATATATATATATATATATATATATATATATATATATATATATATATTCAAGTTTGCACATTCTGTGTAGAATTTTTTTTAAACAACCTAAAAATAAGAGGCCTCACGAGTAGCCGCAACATCTAATGTTTGCCTGATGTCCATTCTCATTGTGGTATCAACCTAGACATACATGTAGACATGTAACACAAGCTTATAATATTTACAAGTGTACATGCACATTTCATATATAGTGAATTAAAATTTCATAATTGTAACTATACTAATTTAAGTTAAACAATTTAGAATATAAATGTACATGCCCCTGGTCTACGATGACCGATAGTGGAGGAGTGCTCGACAACCCCTCGGGTGGAATCGACGTGGAAGCCGATTGAATCACCTAAACCAACATAAATATCTCAAACATTTATGTTATTCAATTATAAATTTAAAACTCAAGTTAAAAATCATTGCATTTATAATTTAAAAAATTGAAATCAAAATACCCCATAAGGGTTGCCGATTAGGACTAGTGTCGATGTATGTACTAGTGGAATGGATGATTGCCCCATCGTTACTATCATCTGTACACCAAATAGTTTGATTGTTAAAATGTATTGTAAACTTTACTTTGATATATACATTCATCAAAATTCTTATAAAATGAATGTGTAGATCTGCATATTTATACCTGTGTAACAGTCTCCTTAGGATGTTGGCCTGCTGCAAGAAACTCTACAAATGAACTGATGTGACCAAATGAACCACCAGAATCTCCACATCCACCCGAACTAGGTATGGCCTGATTAGGTCCATAGAATACTTGATGGAAACTAGTACATACATGTGGGACGAGCCTTGACACTCCTGGAGTGGTACTCAGACCAGCTCCATAAAACACTCCTCCATCATCATCATCTCTATGATCCCCACTCGCTATTGTAGAAGCATGCTGATCAAGGTCTCCTGTGAGTGTACTAAGGGAACCTAATGTCAATACCATAGCTCGATGATGCACAGGTGCAGGAATGGGAGGACCAGGAGCAATAACAAGGGGTTGTGCATGCACGGGGTGTTGGGGATCAACCCTTGACCCTAACCTCTATTGTGGCATGTTGTCACCAACACCTTGAAATTATTTAAAATCAAAACAATTGGGCTTTTGCCCCATAAAAAACTCTACATACAATTTCCTCAAAAAATACAATGAGCACTCCCAATTAGTGTGTGGGGGACTATCAAAAACCATATACCATTGATCCCAAAAATATGCACTCATCTGTTGATGTATGCACCACCTCATGGATATTCTAGATTTGTTCGTAGGAATGGGCTATCAAGTAATGGGGTCGAGAAAGTAGGGGGCTAGGTGGGCTTTCAATATTTTAAGGTCTAATATTTGTTTATAAGAGAGACCATCAGCATAAAATTGTCTCATCTATTCTTTGTCTTGTCTATGCCTATCTAGATTAGAATCAATGGTCCTAATGGCATCCACAACGTTTTGCATTGCAAATGCAAAATGTCTAACATGTGGTGGAATCAATGCTTGACTCTGCATAGCATTGATTTGATTTTGTATGGATGCAAACTGATCATTTATGCATGCTCACAAGCGAGCCTCATCAAATGCAACAGGTTGTGGAGGTGGCATATTAGCTGGAGGGGGAGGTGGTGGATTGATGATATCATCAATGTTAAAATCATCCATGATATGAGATATAAGTGTGCACCTACATTAAATTATACTAAATTAACATACAAACTTTAAAAATACAAGAAATAGTTAAATTTGAAACACACATGCAATTTTTTTTAAATAGGATGTGCATACATATATTAAGATCATATAAAATTGAAACACACATATACATTGATTGAACTTGAGCATGTGCATACAAAATTCAAAATTTAACATGTAAATACATTTAAAATAAAAAATACCATGCATAATTTGCATGCATACATCATTAAAGTAAACTATGTACATACATACAAATTTCAAAATTAAACAACTATGTACAATTTTAATACACGTGTACATAGTAAACAATAAACTTGAAACGTTCACAAACAGCTCATTTTATGTCTAACACACACACACACATATATATATATATATATTAAAATTTTCCATCATGATTAGACTAGATAGTCATAAAATATATACTATTATAAATTCATCATTATAAGTTCATAAATTCATGTCACTAAAAATATCCATGTAGAACCAAAATCATAAATTCAAGTCACTAAAAATATCCATCTAGAACCAAAATCATAAATTCAAGTCACTAAAAATATCCATCTAGAACCAAAATCATAAATTCATGTCACTAAAAATATCCATCCAACCAAATTTATAAATTCATCACACAAAATATCCATCGTTCACCAAATTCATAAATTCATAACTATTTAAGATCATTGCCTTAATTTAAAAACTATTGTGGCTCTCTATTGCATCTCTTCATTTATTTGCGTTTTCCTTTTCAGAATCAGAAGTTCTCATCTCCTCTAGCCATTGTGTATGCTCATCTAAGATCCCATCCATAGCCCTGACAACATCAACAATGGTTTGCATCCCAGATGCAATCATCCTCACAGGTGGTGCGACAAATTCTTCATTTTGAATAATGTTGATTTGATCTTCGATGGTTCTAACATTGGAATTGATTCGTTCTTGCAAACGAGCACCATCGATTTCAGGTGGTGGAGGTGGGGGGTTATGAGGTGGAGTGGGTGGAGGTGGAGGTGAAGGTGGTGGAGATGGATTGCACAAAGGTGAATTGTGAATATTATTCAATCGATCCATGTGATCTCTAAGATATGAGTGAACCTGCATTAGATTTGTAATTTCAAAATGTAAGATACATGTTTAGGAAATACCCTTAAACCATTCAATTTAAATGGCCTAATTGAATACATACGATAAAATAAGTAAGCCTCATTTATGTCTAAGGCATGTTACTTGAATAAAAATACAATTAACTATTAATATAGGACAATTTATGAATGTTATAGGGTTTACGGTTGAGAGTTTAAGATTTAAGTTTTAGGGTGATAGGATGGCTTAAGGGGATCTATGTAGTAAGGTACTAGTACAAAATGGCATGGCTTTTAAGTGAATAAAATTTGGTGAAGATTCCCAAGGCAACCAAGTTTCATTAAGGTCTGAGGCAACTTCACCAAATTTTATTCACTTAAGCCATTTCATTTTTTCCTAGGAACTTACCAGACATAGATCCCCTTAATCCATCCTATCACCCTAAACCGTAAATTAATCAACCTAGATCATGATTTATCTCACTCATATTATAATCTTGCATGATCTTATTATTGTTAAATTTGGTTTACGAAACTTAGGGTGAAGTTTTGGTGTCCCTTGGAATATAATGAACTTGCAAGTTAGTGAAGAACATTTTCTTGTGGAACAGTTGATTGAGATAGGTCTTGTTTCAACTGACCAACCTAGATCATGAAATATCATTCATCTTATAATCTTGCACAATCTTATTATTGTTAAATTTGGTTGCCTTGGGCAACTTCACCAAATTTTATGAACTTCTTTGATCCCATAAAGAAATGTCATATTAGGACCCCTTAAGACATCAATTTATGATTTATGGTGATAGGATGGCTTAAGGGGATCTATGTCTAGTGAGATCCTAGGACAAAATGACATGGCTCAAGTGAATAAAATTTGGTGATGTTGCCCAAGGCAACCAAATTTCATTAAGGGCCTAGGAAAAAATGATGTCTTTAGCCCGTTTAGGGTTTAGAGTTTTGAGGTTAGGGTTTACGGTAATAGGATGGCTTAAGGGGATATTTGTAGTAAGGTTCTATGACAAAATGACATGGCTTAAGGGAATAAAATTTGGTGGAGTTGCCTAAGGAAACCAAATTTGATTTTTAAGTTCCTAAGACAAAATGAATGCTTTAGTGAAGAACATTTTCTTGTGGAACAATTGATTGAGATAGGTCTTGTTTCAACTAACCAATCTAGATCATGAAATATCATTCATATTATAATCTTGCACAATCTTATTATTGTTAAATTTGGTTGCCTTGGGCAACTTCACCAAATTTTAAGAACTTCTTTGATCCCATAAAGAAATTCCATATTAGGACCCCTTAAGACATCAATTTACGATTTAGGGTGATAGGATGGCTTAAGGGGATCTATGTCTAGTGAGGTCCTAGGAAAAAATGACATGGCTCAAGTGAATAAAATTTGGTGACATTGCCCAAGGAAACCAAATTTCTTTAAGGGCCTAGGAAAAAATGATGTATTTAGCCTATTTAGGGTTTAGAGTTTAGAGTTTAGGGTTTATGGTAATAGGAGGGCTTAAGGGGATCTTTGTAGTAAGTTTCTACGACAAAATGACATGGCTTAAGGGAATCAAATTTGGTGGAGTTGCCTAAGGAAACCAAATGTGATTTTAAGGTCCTAAGATAAAATGAATGCTTTAGTGAAGAACATTTTCTTGTGGAACAGCTAATTGAGATAGGTCTTGTTTCAAATGACCAACCTAGATCATGAAATATCATTCATATTATAATCTTGCACAATATTATTATTGTTAAATTTGGTTGCCTTGGGAAACTTCACCAAATTTTAAGAACTTCTTTGATCCCATTAAGAAATGTCATATTAGGACCCCTTAAGACATCGATTTATGATTTAGGGTGATAGGATGGCTTAAGGGGATCTATGTCTAGTGAGGTCCTAGGAAAAAATGACATGTCTTAAGGGAATCAAATTTCGCTTAAGGGGATCTTTGTAGTAAGGTTCTATGACAAAATGAGATGGATTAAGGAAATCAAATTTGGCGGAGTTACCTAAGGTAACCAAATTTGATTTTAAGGTCCTAAGACAAAATGAATTATTTAGTGTTGAGGGTTTAGATTTTAGAGTTTAGGGCTTAGGGTTTAGCGAACTTAGGGTGAAGTTTGGGTGGCCCTTGGAACAATGGACTTGCAAGTTAGTGCCTAGTTTATGAATATTTTTTTATTTTATGAATAGATTGACTATTTCCGTAATAGAAACACATAATTGTGTATGATTAAGATTGAGTTTGATGTATACTTTAACTGGATATTTTTTTAATTGAATATAGAATTATTTTATTTAACATTTTTTCATTAATATTAAACTCACTTAAATGAATTTTATGATATAAAATGTATAATATAAAATTAGTTAATGTTGAATCAAGTATTTTATTTTAGATTGTTTGTAATTGAAAGAACCTAAAAGAACTTAAAAAGAAAAATATTTAGATTATTTAGTGTCTAGGTAACTAGTGCAAAAATTTAAATCCTATACCAATCCTCTATGTATATATGGTAAATCCTAAACCATGGATTTAATCATTAAAATTTTAAAATTTAAATTCAAAATTTTCCATCCCCTACACATTTAGTAATACATTATGAGCCAACTAAACTTGCTTAGTACTCAAAGGCATTCAATTGTCTTTATTTTATCATTTAATTACACTTGATCATTATTCACAAATCATTTAAATTTTTGAAAGTACTATGCTAGGAACACTTCAATAGGAGGACCTAAATTTAATCTAACTATGCATCACCATTTCCAAGTTTGAATCCTATTGTCCTCAATCATTCCCATAATCATGAACTTGATTTTATCATGCGGGCTAACCTATGAGAAAATGACAATTGAGATCCAACACTCACCCCTAGGTGTTTTTAAATGGCACTACTTAATAACTTAAATCTTAATTTCCAATAGTTAATTTCTATGTGTCAAGTAACCCTCTCATTTAATTTCACAACAAATTAATATTATGCATATGCCCTAAACCCTATTCTTTAAATTAATTTATATATTTCTTACCATTATTTTTCTAAAAAATGTATTTAAAAACTATATTTTACTTCAAAATAGATAATAACTTAAATATTAATTTCTAATAGTTAATTGTTGAAAATCCTCATTTTTTCTCTAATAGACTAGACATCGATATTTTTTAAAGAGAGTTGATTTATTTACCATCCCTAATAATTTACATTTCATCAAAATACCCCATTTCTTCTTAAGTAGTTCAACTTCAATTCAAGAACCCTAGATGAAGCTAGATTTTGAATTTAGAGTGTGTTTTTATTTTTGTTTTATTTTGATTTCATCTTTTTAATAGGACTGATTATTTGGCCTATAATTAATTATCAAAATTCATATAAAAAATAGTTCTAAATGAAAATTCATATAGCAATACTGTACTCATTTCACAAAAAATGGAAAGTTTTTCTAATCTAATTATAATTTAACACTAAAACTAAAGTTTAACATATCATTTTCTCCATACAATGCAAATGAATTTTCTTGAGCTCGAATATTAGGGTTTTCAAAATCAAAATGATTCGTTCGATTTCAATTTAGGGTTTTAGCAATTTTTTTTTGTTTCAATTCAATTCAGGGTTTCAATTTCTAAGCAATTAGGGTTTTTAATACAATTTTTTAGTTTCATTTCAAACTAGAGTTTTGAAATTCTTTTTTTTTTTTGCTTTGATTTGAATTCGAGATTTCAAAAAGCTTGATTAGGGTTTCTAAATGCAATTTTTTAATTCATTTCAATTTCTAGGGTTTTGAAATGCAATTTTTTTTGTTTCGTTTCAATTAGGGTTTTCAAATACAATTTTTTTTGTTTCATCAAACAATTCAAGTTTCAAAAGTTAAATTTTGTTTCTAAAATACAATTCAAGGTTTATTTTTCGTTTCTATTCAAAATCTTCACAATTTGACATATTTTTTAATCTATTTGTACAATTTTCATTTCTACAATAACATGAAATAAAATGCTTAAAATTTTTAAAAAAATTGAAATAAACATGCTAAAAACAATTAATTTATTAAAAATTTCAATTTGGAATGAAAAAATACCAAAAATGGGGGAGAGTACGGTACCTAGGAGGTCTTCTGGGTTCGTTATCGCTCTGAAATCGAGATCCCGTCTGCGCTAGTAAAAATGAAGATTTCTTCATTTAAAAAAAATTAATACTGTTATGAAACGGGATCCCATTTCGTCTCCGTTGGTTTGGGACCTTCTAGCAAACGGGGTCCTATTTTTAAAAAAGTAGGATCCCGTTTGTGATCTAGGCTCAGGATTCTGAACTGAAATGGGACCCCGATTTTTAAAAATCGGGATCTCGTTCTTAAAAATTGGGATCCCATTTTTTCTTAGCCGATTTCATTTTTTCGGCTAAGGCAAAAACTTCCACGTTTCATGGACCCAACTTTGCGCATTTACCCTATTCTATCTTTTCAACAATAAAAGAAATGTTAAAAAGAGAGATGTAATACATCAGGATGTTTTGTAACAGAGCTTTGAGTAGCTACAATTTACCAACCTGGCTTAGGAGTTTGACCTTCCAACCCTCCAATTTTTTTTGGATTCTCTCTATGATGTAATTCTAATAGTTACTACTAGGTTTTTTGGAAATTAGAGGAAGGCCCAAGTAGGCAGTAGGAAGAACAACATCTTGACAAACCAAAATCCACATAACTATGTCTTTGACAATCTACTAAGTATTGAATAAATATATCTTACTTTTATTATAATTGATGCATTGGACCGAGGCCTTATCATATTTCCAATGATGATATTCTATAGCCAGAGCCTCTCCCATAAGAATAGTCATCCAAAAATTGTTGATGAGAAGTAGGAGTAAGAGAGGAAGCAAATTTAAACCCTTTCAACAACTTCTTGTCCAAAATATTTTGCATGTTTCTTCCTAGAACTTTGGCCACCTTGCCTCAACCCACAACCACACAAGAAGAACCCCTTGGGAGTACCATTGACTAAGATATGAAATTTAGGGGTAGTAACACAATAGTTGATTAGCTTAAGGAGCCTTCCTTTGAACCCAAATTGTTCAAGGATGGGAAAAATAAAGGGCCAAGACACTCTATCATAGGATTTAGAGATGTCCAATTTGAATGCCATCCCAATTTTCTTATTGAGCTCCATAGAGTGGAAAATCTCATGAATATAGATAGTTGCATCTATAATATGTCTTCCTTGAATAAAACCATTTTGATTATTAGAAATCATTTTATTCAAAACAACCTTCAATCTATTCACAATAATCTTAGAAAAAATATTAAACGTAGTGTTACACAAACTAATAGGCCTGGAGTCTTTTATGGAGGAAACATCTTCCTTTTTCATAATGAGAGCAATAAAAGTGGAATTCAATTGATTTAAGAGTCTACTCGAACAAAAGAAATCTCGAGATGCATTTAAAAGATCATCTAGCCTCGAGGCTCTAAAAGTGCCAAAGGAAAAAACAACATACTTAACTTCTTGGATAGAGGAAAACTTAGTCAGATCTTTTAGATCTTGTTCTATGATTACAAGGGTAATCACTTGTATGAGGTCATAAAACTCCACAGAGGCAACATCATAGTCCTTCTGGGAGTTTCAAAAAAATATACAACCTCGTCAGTAATTTCATATTTAGAATTAATTATGGACCCGTCTTCTTTTACTAAATATCCTATCTTGCCTTTGCTTTTGTGTTTCATAGTGGACTGATGGAAAAACTTTGCATTTTTGTGCCCTTCAGAAAGCCATTGGTTTCAAGATTTTTGTTTCCATAAGATCTCTTCCTTCTTGGTAATTTTAAACCTTTCCCTAAGGTCATATTCCTTATTACAGATAGCTTCATCCACCACACCTCCATCCATCACTTTCTACACCTCTTCTATATTGTCTCCAAGTCAATTCTCAATATGGAAAATATTTCCAAACGAAAACTTAGTCCAACCTTTAACTCTATCCTTTACATGCTTTAAGTTAGTAGCCAAGCAATACATAGGGGTTCTAGCACAAGATTCTGTAGACACTCGAAATATCTCGATCCATATCATGCACTTGATTCTAATTAACTAACACCAATTCATCTTTAATCATTTCCACAATAACCAATTAATTGAATAACCTTTATTTAATTAATTGAATTCATTGGATTTCCTCCTAAAATCGGATAATACACTTTATCAAATTATTTCATCATATCCTAATGTTCTTCCTTTAATTAATTAAATAAATTTTATTTAATTGAAATCCTAAAGTTCTAACATCCCCTCATTTGATTTAAATAAACTCAAACATTTAAATCAAATGTCATAAATCAACTAATTTCACCTATGTTAATTAATCCTAAATTAATTAACTCCTAACACTAATCCCCCATTCCTCTAGCTTCTAACTCCACCCTAGGGTAAGTCAACCTTGGTCAACTAACCAAGTTGCACATGTAAATCAATTTATTTGATTTACTAATTACCTTATTTTCTTTCAAAATGGCATATTCTTAGAATATTCCATTCATTTGGATTTTCCCTCCCAAAGGAATTTTGTCTTCTTTCTTGAGACACCTTGCCATTAAATAGCTCTTACGCATTCTCTTACACAAGCCACCTTGACTTTAAATAGGTCTTACACCTCCTCTTACACAAGAAACCTTGGCATTCATTCCTCTTACACATCCCATCTCCTCCAAGATTCATTAGCATGTTGACATGTGGCACTATGCTATTAGTCTTATTTTTAATCCCACATTCTCCCCATTCTTCACTCTTCAATCCTTGGCTTCTATAAATAGAGGCATCATTTTCACAATGAGGATCCACAACTAAGAGCATTATCACTATAGGCATTTCATTCCATAGTTTTCATCATTTTCAAGGAATTTAGCTAGATTATAGTCAATTTCATACTTTGTTCATCAAAAATCCATCATCAAGCTTATCAAGGGGTTAGGAAAGCGATTCTTTCCACATCAAAGGAGCACTAATCCCCCTATGGGATACTGGTTTGAGCATTAGAATATTATTTCATTAGTAGTTTATTTGATATTCTACTTTGTTTTCATGTTCTTATGATTAGACAAATTTCATAGGGAATGCTTAATTCCTATTTGTTTCTTGACTAATGATCACTTGTGTGTTCATGTTTGAGTAGGTCTAGGTGAAGCATTCACATTTTTCCGCTAGAAGGAGGGAAAAAATCTTGAAATTAACACGTTTTTCTCCATTTCCATCATTTTTTCTCTTTTCCATCTTTCCAGGACTCAGCGATGTTGAAAATACAAACAACAAAACAAACGTGGTCTCTGTTTTCCACAGAGCGATGCTAAAATCCTCAAATAGTGATGCAACTATAAATAGCAACACTGAAAGTCTTAAATAGCGACGTTGAAAGTCTTAAATAGTGACATTGATCATATTGAAATGGTGACACTATTGGTTTTTCTTTTATAGTCAATCTTAAAATGGCCATATCTTGGTCATACAGTGGTCTTTTTCGAAGATTTTATTTTGAAATGGGGTAGAATTTCATAAGCTATGTGATGGTGTAGGTGTTTCTCAATTTTTGTAGAGTTAAAATTTTCAATTTTACACCTAAAGTCAAATCACATTGTAACTTGGTCTATGTTTTAGGGTTTTTATGCTTAATCATTCATCTAACCCTCATATCTTCTTGTTTCTTAATCTCACCTAACATTTTGAGCATTGATTGCAGGTTTTAAGAGGAACATATTGGAGCATTGAAGGGAAAGAAAAAGCATTGGATATCCATTGTAATAGTGTTTTCAAAAACTCATGGGAAAATAACTCATCATATGTTATTTTTCATTCATGCTTTAGGACCAACTAGCATTACTTTGGGCTTAAAATTAACCATCTACACAAGCTTTATCAAAGTAAGGTTAAAAAGAACATTAGAAACTCACTAGATTTGATTTTGGGTTTTAAAAATTGGATAAACAACTTCACATTTGATTTTGGTGCTTAAAAAGAATCCATCATTGCTTTGAGGACTAAAAAGAATTTGTGTTTTCTTTGTCTTGTAATCTTCTCTACAAATTTGTTTCATTCAAATGTGTATGCACTTCTCTCATGCTTCATGGTGCTCTTGAGAATCAAAAGAATTTTAGTGACATTAGGTTGTCTAAAATATTGCATCCACATTTCAAAGTTGGGTTTTTAAAATTAAACAATTCATGTAAGTGTGAAGAAAAGGTATTGTGTGTGTTCCCTCCTAAATGTGTTAGGCAGCCAAACTAAAAATGTACTTCTCTGGTATTGTTCACCTTTAGAGAGCCTAACTTGGTGTGAAAATGTACTCACCCCAAGGTAATGAATCAAACCGGTAACGAGCTAAACACCAAGCTACTCCCAACTGGTATATAAATTTGAATATTGAGGAAATCTCAGCATTACAAGAGCTCCTACGGAAAAGAAGCTTATTCTCCTTATAGGAGTTGATCTTGCCTCTCATGTGGCCTTCTGAATGGGTACCTTGATTATGAACCAATTTGTGTAGGATCCAAAATCCCTAACTATTTGTTGGTGTTAGGAGGTTGGACCTCTGAAGTTTTCCTACATACTTGCAGTTCTTAGTAGAAATGAAAATTTTGTCATGGGAGATTCATGAGAACTCAAAGCTTGGCTGACCCATAGAAGTGAGTGTCGTGGAGGGGAACTAGTGTGTTCAAGCTTCTAATCATCCACTCTGAATAAGTACAGCTGGAGAAATCCAAGTGGGAATCCAACACTTTTCTTGAAATCTCAAAACATGGAAACAAATATTCAACAAGGTCATCAAAATTCAAACCCTTTGGAAAGAGAAAATACCTTTGAAAAGTCCACATATTACTACTTGTCCCTAGGGATTCTATCCGTAGAGGCTTTTATATATTTGGGCCTATATCTCAATTTTCTCTCTCTAAAGTCAACCTAGGAAACTATGCCCTTGAATCCTTGATTTTAACATAATGGACCTTGTGGAATGAAAAGGGATTAAGACATAAACATGCAGTTTGAAAGTTAAGAAAGAAGTGTGGATGTGGTAAAATCAATTCATTAATAAAGTTGAAATCAATTGAACCCCACACATGTGCTTGTAATATTCTATCTTATGGTCTTCCAAGCAAAACACTGGTCTTTTGGTTTGAAATACTCTTAGGGAAAAGCATGTTCTTCACTACCTTGGTCCTATAAACAAAGTCCTCTTAGGTTCATCTAGGATCAAATCAAACACTTCACCCTCCCAAAGCATCAATCAAATCCCATTTCACAAATAGCCTTTGGAACTTTGGAAAAATCATGTTCATATTAAAATTTTGGTCAAATCAAAATCCCCTTTGCTTGGCTAAGTGTGTATGGATGAATCCTTCCCCACACATTTAGTTAAATTGTCATCCTTTTGGACAATTTTATCCCAAGGTAACATCCAACATCTTGGGATTTACAAGTCCATTCTCCAAATCAAATCAAACCAAATTCCAATCAAAATCTAAAAATCCCAAATTCTAACATTGATCCAAAGTTCTCAAAATTTCAAACACCCATATCACTCACCCTTTCATCTTTCATCTCATCATTGGTCCTAAACACCTTAGAGGTTCACTTTTGCAACAACGTCAAAACACAAGAAAAACATGGAATATAAACTCAATTCATACATCATGAGTAATCCAAGTCAACCAAACTATCAAGGCCTTACAATACCAATTGATTATCAAACCTCACATTTATACAATCCATACATAGGATCATTATCTCCTACAAACCTCAATGATACAACAAATGTGAGTTTTACAAATCTAAATTTTGGACCACCTTTCCCTATGGTAGATTTAAATCATAGTAAAAACCTACAAATCTATCAACCAAACAATCAATGCATGAGTCTTATTCCAAACAACATTATCCCACCTGTAATGAAGATTTTGGCACCTTAATTCTTTCTTACACTTCTATGGTTTTTCACCTAGCATGAGAAAGATGGGCCAAAATTCTTAGGGTTACATTCAAAGAGGGGGTTAGGCGCTTAAAGTTATGTGTGTGGAATTCCCTAAATGATAGAAATGGAAAATAGAAACTAACTAGTAATGTAAAACCTAGAAAATGAATTATGAGGGAAAACACATTATGATATGCAAATGACCTAAGAAATGTAAACAAACTGTAACATAAATGAAGGGAAAGGAAGATGTGCACCTGGAGGCTAAAGAGGGATGACTTGGAGGTTTGAAAACCTGAAGAATCTGATGCAGAGACCCATTGGTACATTTACATCATTCTAGGTGACCTAGTCCTTTTTTTGTGAAAATCTGTCAGAACCCGTTTCTACCAAAAGGGTACTCATATTTACAAAAAACCTTAAAATGCATGTATGGTGGGACTAGGTCACCCAAGGTGATGACTTATTCCACCTAGGCATTATTGATTTTTGGGGATTAAAGTATGATTATTTTTGCTTGTCGAGATTGTCTCATAAAACACACTAAAATAAGGCATGTATGTGCATTAAGGGGTCATTATAGCATAAGAAAGGGTCGAATTAGTGATGAAAAGAATAGGAGAGTGTGAAATTTTTTTGTAACACCTTACAACACTTTGGCACAAGGCTTGGAAAGGGCTAAAAAGATGCTGAAAAAGGTCCAAAATCCATAGGCAGGGATCCAAATGAGTGAAAAGTGTCAAAGGCCCTACACTTTTTGGCGACACATTTAACCCCCACTTTAGTGATAGGATGAACTTGCTTCAAACTCACACTAAAGTTTCCTAATGGAGATGGTTAAGGATTGTGAAGAAGAAGAATGAGAAATATGGAGGAGGTGGTCAAGCCCCCAAGGATTCGAGATTCTAAGTCAAAAAGACATCAATGCAAGAGGACACATTCAAGGGTGAATGCCTTACAACAAAATGAGATAAATGATCATGCAATTAGAAGGATTAGTATGAAGAGAATAAGGAAACATGTGCTGACTCTGGGGCCACAAAACATCAGGTTGTCCATGGGGTGAGTTGTCCCAAAGAAGGTGAGAAGCATACACACGGTTTGTATATAATCACAATGGTGGCTATGGGGAAAGTCATGTTGTTGGTTGGGCTTCCCAATCAAACCATACCAAAGTTAAACCTCCTGATAACTTTGATAAGGTGCCACAAAAGAAAATGATGTTTGGAATGATTTTTTTCAAAGGGATTTTTCTTTGTTCATGCGAGGTCTCATCTTAAGGAACATCATGTGCAATGTCACCAAGAGAGGAAAATTGTAAAGGGACTCATCTTGTATCTAAGAGAGGAATAAATCATCTTGTATGCAAAAGAGGAAAAATGCAGATGTCTCATCTTGAGCAACATTGTACCTAATATTTCCAAGAGAGGGAATCACAAGAAAAGGAAAATCACATAGTGAAATGTGATTGTTGATGTATGCCCCCACTTTAAAGGAATTACTACACATTGCTCTATGAGAAATTGCTTTAAAGTAGAAGAGGAAAAGGACACGAGAGCTTGTTCGGAAAACCCTATGTCAAGTCATATGTTTCTGAATTAAGCTACGTCATGAAGAGGAGTGTATGTCACATGCGAGTCAACTTAAGACATGTCATCCACATCCCAAGCTTGCTCTTATATTTTCATAGAAGGTGAACAAGTAGTCAAAAGAGACAACGGAAAGCGACATACGAGGGAAAAAGGCTAACTAACCCCTTGCTCCCACTTAGTGTAGGACAAGAGTGAGCCAAAGAGATGGAGGAAATATAAGGTAGAGTGAAGATCAGTATCGATTAGAGGAATGAGGTGCCCACACATAAGGGAGAATACCAAACTCATTAAGATGTTTTATTTTGAGACTCAAGTCTTTACACTCATTAGTGTGATGACCGTGAACTCGGTGGTAAGCACAAAAGGAATGTTTGTTGTAAAATTTCTTTCAAGTTCGAGGAGGAATGGAGATCAAGTGATCTTGGATGAGTCTCAACAAGCTACCCTCTTGATCAAGGGTAGAAGGTGTTCCTTTGTCTTGCAACAAAGAAGTGTCTTGCTTAGTAGAGGATGTCATACTTACACAAGGCACTATAGATTATGGTATTTTATATACTCCTTTGGAGGAGTGTGTAAAATCCAAATCAGTAGTGGGTTGCGAGATGACAGTGGCATTAAGCAAAGAGTCCTTTGTTAGGTTTAAAGGATCACTTTCTAAGGTTGGGTTAGAAGGGTGATTTGGGATAGGATTGATCTGAAGGGAGGGCTTGGTGATTTTGATTAAAGGACAATAAGAAAGACCATGATTATATGTTTGCATGATAGGATCGATAGGGTTGTAGATACTTTGTTCGTTAGCACAACAACCTTTTCCATTATAGCCAAGTTGTTTCATTAGCTCATAAACTTTTCCATAGAGCTTTTTAAGCTTTTTTGGATTGGGTGAGAGTTTGTTGTTGGCTTCTTTATCTAAAGTAGTTGAGGTGGATGATTTCGAAGGATCGATTGAGTCTTGTGTTGACAATGCTACATTTCCATTGTTAGAGTCATTGGTTATGATCTTGGATTCTCCTATAAAAGGAGGGGTGATGTCTAAGGAACCCTAATCATCGTCTAGGGATGTTTTTTGTATGGGTTCCACTTGGGTGGTTGGTGTTAAGGTGTTGAAATGTTTCTCTTTGGATTGTTCAATGTTTAAGCAACTTTTAGATTTCAGGTCGGCATCAAGTGTGTACACTTTGTTGACGTAGATGTACTTCATCTTGTGATGAAGAGTGGAAGGTACTCCATTCATAGCATGAATCCATGACTTTCCTAAGAGAAGATTGTATGAAAGGTCATGAGGCATAACATGGATTTTTGTGTCCAATGTGGCCATTCCAACTATAAGAGGTATAGTGACCACACCGAGCGGTTGCTTAGTGATGTTGTTGAATCCTCAGATAGATAGAGAATTAGGTTTGATGTGGGATCTATCAATTCCAAGCCTATCCAGAAGGCTCACACTACACACATTAAGAGTAGGACCAATATTTACAAGAGTTTACTTGATCCCTTTTGTTTTATTTTAAGAGATTATTATGAAAGCTTCATTTTGTTTTTGCACATCCAAAGGAGGAAGCTCACTTTGGTGAAAAAAATATCAGCATTAATTCCATGAATAATAGCTTCTATGTCATTTGATGGCTCATTACAAGGGATAGGAACTTGTTGTATGGCATTCTGCATCATGTTGTGATAATGAGGGGAGGTTTGAATGAGATCCCATAAGGAGATCTTAGTGGGAGTATTCCTTAGTTGATGAACAAGGTCACACTCCCTAAGGATGGAATTTAAGTGAGGGGCAGCAGGTAAGATGGGACTAGGTAAAGGTAAGGATGTGGAGGGTTATTGTTGTCACAGATTGTTTCTTGTGTAATGTGTATGAGCAATGGTTTGATGACTCAGTTGTTGTAACATAGTATGCTTAGGTAGGTAGAGGGTAAATTCAGGTTTAGATTTATGTGAAGGTAGGTAAAGGATGAGTTGAGGTTGAATACTATTAACATCCCTTAAGGAAGGAGAATATAACATGGGTTCTACATCCACTTGTAAGGTTATAATATTATCACGAGAATGATTAATGATGCGATGACTAGGAGAGGGTTCTATTTGATGCTCTTTTTGTTCTAAAGTTTCATTCTCTTGTTCTGTACTATCTACCCAAGTATGAGAGCTTGGAAGAGGTTCATCACATGCTTCATCACAAGAAATAAAGGCATCAAGAGAAGGACCACTATGATTGTCAAATAGATTATCCAAAAGGCTGGGAGCATTAGGGAAGGGAGGGTCAATAGACTGATGACCCTTGGGAAAGGTATCTTCTAACATCAACCGATCCTCTTTGCATTGAGGAGGGATATTAGAAGAAGGACAAGTTTGATGGTTATGGTTAAGGAGACTAGGTAAGGTGATGTCAAGAAATGTTTGTTGTTTAATGGTTGACAAAGGGGGATGAGGAGAGGGACAATAAAGACCCTCAATGCTTGTATCTTCTTGCACCAAAATACCTTCGTCACTAATAGGAGAGGTATAGGGAGAAGCACAAGTATTATTTTTATGATTGTCAACACAAATATCCTCATTAAGGGGTAATGCAATGTGATGAATTGTGTCAATGGTTTGGTTATTAACATGTTCTTTAATGAATTCATTATTATAATCTAAATTGAACTCATACAAAGGAATGTTGTATTTATGCAATCCATTTGAATCCAAATCAAATCCATGTCTTTTAAAAGAAAACATGGTATGAAGAGAAGGGTTGAAATGCAATTTTTAGATGTAGAACAAGGTAATTTTCTGATTACACTATGTAACAATTTGAAAAAGAAATGTAGTATATGAAAAATTGAAACTAAGTAATGCATGAAATGAGCTAATGTAAGCTAACTTTAATAAAATAAATGTAACAAAAACACAAGCAGTTGATACAGGTAGGTAATGGTAGAAAATAGAAGCTTAAAAATTGGGTTTTCGGCTCTCAAAAGGGTAGTTTCAGAGGCCTAAATGGATTAGGTCACCCAGAGTGGTGACTTAGTCCTCTCGGTGATTTTTTTGAGATTTTACAGAATATTATGATGGATTCAAGTGGTTTTTGTATTAGGTGATGCAGACCTAACATGAAAATGCAAAATTTCAAAGATGATTAATGTTCTAAGATGCAAAAATGCAACCTATATGCACTTTCACTAATGCAAAATTTTGAAACCCTAGGATGCAACTTCACTAATGCAACATGCAATACAAGCTAATCCTAGGATGCTAAAGCAATCCAAATCAGTAGAGAGGATGTAGGAAAGGGTAAGTGCACCAAGATGGTTCTCAAAAAGGTGACTTAAGTGGACAACTTTTTTCTGAAATCAGGAAATACTGACCTTGGACGTTAAATTGAGGATATTACACTCAAAATTTTGAGATGGAACAAAAACAAGGATCGAAGTGCTCTAAGTCTACTTTCTAAACTACTAATTTATTTTTAAAAAGGTTGAGATTAAGGGGTTCAAAAGAGGGACATACACAAATTGGTGATGTTTTTGTCATAAAGACATAACATAGCAACTCTTGTACGACCCTCGTATGGTGATTTTTTTTTTTGTATTTTTAAAATCGCAACTGTCAGAATTTAGCTAACAGTATGTAGTTGATGCACGATTTTTCTGATAATTTTTTAATGAATATTTGATCTTTTTACTAATTTTCAAAGTGGACACTTCTTGAAAAACAAAATTTTGGCTGTGCTACCCCTACAAATTTTGGAAACTAATTGAATTTTATTATATTTTTAAATAAAATTTTGTAGAATGGAGTCTAGTTTCTAAAAATGTAATTTATTTGAAAATTTGATGAACGGTTAATTTATAACAAAAAAAAAGCAAACACTTCTTTTTGGAAAAAAAGAGACATACAAACAAAAGAAATTATGGATGAAAGACTTAACATTGTCAAAAAGTGAAAAAAATTACATCGTTGGATAGCTTAGAGAGAACCCAACATTACCCATGTGTTCGATTTTTTTTGTTATTGAACCACATGCAATCCTAATGGTGAGCATGAACTCGATTATGTGAAATATGGTAGATTTTGTAAAAACACGTCTTTGGTCATTAGGAATGCCCTCCAAGCCTTTGGGTTGGTATTCCAAGGAAAATACCAATCTGAAGGCTTTGGGATTCCCAAAGCAAGATATAACGTGAGCGCATTATAACGCGCTCGCGTTATATCTTAGTTTTGACATGGTTGTTTAGCTTCTATGAGAAACATGTCAACTAAGACATAATGTGAGCATGTTATAATACACTCGCGTTATCTCCTCCTTTATATTAAATGCCAGTCTATTGAATGTATGTTGATATATTTGTATGTTTGTATGTCATGTATGTATGCATGTTTGCATGCTTGTGTGTATGTACGTATGCTTGCATGTATCAATGCATGTATATTGTATGTATGCCTATATATGTATGTAAGATTCTATCTACACATGTATGTATGTATGCTTATATGGATGTAGGATTGTATGTAGATATGTATTGTGCTTGTATGTATGTATTTACGTATGTATTTAGAGGGAGGGAGAATTTAGAGAGAGAGAGTCTGGAGAGAGGGAGAGGGGGTGGAAGTGAGAGTTTAAGAGAGAGGGAGTGGGAGTGGGAGAGAAGGGGTTGGAGTGAGAGGGAATTAGCTAGGTAGGGTGGGAGGGATAGAGGGAGGGAGAGAGAGAAGGGGGGTGGGAGAGAGAGAATTGAGAGAGAGGGAGATAGAAAGAGGGGGGAGAGAGAGAGAGAGACAAAGAGAAAGAGAGAGTTATGTAGGTAGGGTGCCAAAGGGAGAGACTTGAGAGTGTGAGGTGGGTGAGAGGGAGAGACTTGAGAGATATGTAGTGAGAGGGAGTGCGAGAGAGAGGGAGTGGGAGAGAGAGGGAGTGTGAGTGAGTGACCTAAGAGAGGGAGAGGGCATGGGAGGGAGTGACTTGATAGAGGTAGAAAAAGAGGGGGGTGGAGTGAGAGTGACTTATCTAGGTAGGGTGGGAGGGATAGATAAATAGAGGGGAGAGAGAGAGAGAGAGTTACCTAGGTAGGTTTCTAGAGGGAGAGACATGAGAGAGAGGGAGAGAGAGGGAGAGGGAGAGAGGGAGTGGGAGAGAGTGGTAGGGACATAGAGAGAGATGGATAGAGGAAGCAAGATAGGGTGGTAGGGATTGATTGAGGTATGTAGAAAGAGGGAGAGGGTAGATAGAGACAATTAGAGAGGGTAGGAGGGAGGGAGGGAGAGGTGATATGTATAGATAGAGAGAAAGTGATAGAGGTTGAGGGTATAGGGTTGATGGTTTCTAGGGTATTAGGGTTTAAGGGTTGAGGGTTGAGGGAATAGGGTTGATGGTAGAGGGTATTGGGTTGAGGATATAGGGTATAGGGTAGAAGGTTTAAGGGTTTAGGTTGAAGGGTTTACAATTAAGGGTTTACTTGGTTGAGGGTAGATGGTTTAGGGTATAGGCTTGAGGGTATATGGTTGAAGGATTAGGTTCAGGGTCTAATGTAAAGGGTAGAGGGTATAGTGGTTGAGGGTTTAGGGTTTAAGGATTGAGGGTTGAGGGATTAAGGGTTAAGGGTTGAGAATTGAGGGTTGAGGGTTTAATGTATAGGGTAGAGGGTAGAAGGTAGAGGGTAGAGGGTTTAAGGGTTTAGGTTTTAAGGGTTGAGGGTTGAGGATTGAGGGTTTAAAGTTGAGGGTATAGGGTATAGGGTCGAGGGATTAGGGTTGAGGGTCCAATGTATAGG
>CM021106.1:507145566-507194063 GCA_007115665.2 Sequoiadendron giganteum | reverse complement strand
CCATCTTAATGTCATAAATCCTATGTAGAACTTGACATAATGCATAATGGGTATTTTTGAAGTAATTATTCTTGACCTCATGCCTCCTATGTATAGGTAAGACACTCTTCATGTACTTGAACCTATTATGATCATATTCATTATACAACTTGCAGAAATTGACGAACTTAGAGGTAGATGGATTCAACTGAAAAGCTTCCATTATCTGGCTCGCTGAGATTTCCAGCATAGGAACAAAATTAGGAAATCTCTTGATTGTTCTATCTATCGGATCATAACACTTGGACAATTTGAGTATCAAGTCTACCTCCACAAATACATTTGGGCATAACAACTTGCCTATGTCACAGGTCCATAAATTGCATGAGGGGAAGTCAAAATTTCTTCTTTTGAAAGCATAGTAAAATGAATCCCAACCACTCTATGGTACTCCAATATCACTAATCTTGGAGGAAAAATTGTCAAAATGGGTGTTCGGGGCACCTTCACCTATTTTTCTCTTTCCCACCTTCTTCTTTACCTCTGTAGTTGAGTCCTTAGGGGGTTCCTCCATAAACCTAGGATGATCCTTATTCATAGTTCTTTTCTTTTTATAATTTTCTATTGATTTAGGTTTGAGCTAGTCATCCTAGGGTTTGGGTCTTTTAACTTGTTTCTGACTAGGCTTTCTTTTAGGTTTAGCTTTAGACCCACTAGATTCACTCATTTTTACTACACAATAGAACTAGGGTTTTTCAAATAAATAGGGAATTACACCTCAGACTCTTTAAATTCATAGGGCTCTAAATAAGAATAACAATTCCACCCTTCTTACCCCAAACCCCACAAGTAATAACCTCAATTCCCTTTGAGAAAAAGATAATGATAAATTTTGAAGGAAAACCCTAGCCACTTACCCAATTCCCAATTACCTCAATGCACAAACTACCTATAGAGGCCAATAAATTAAATTACCTAAGAAAATAGCTCATTGTTCTTTGAAATTCGCCTTGGTAGGAGCGTTTCTTTCTTCAATTCTTCATTTATTTGGTTCCTCTACTCGTGACATCCACAATTGTGAAAGAAAATACTCAACAACCCTCTTAATTCCTCAGAATTGAAGTGCATTCACCATTAATGGTTGGTGGATTCCTCGCATGAGCGAACTGACAAGTAGTCGTTCCAGTTTAAACCCAAGCCATTGATCCTCTGGATTTAAAACATGATCAACGATCCTCCTTGACCATCACTACATGCTTTTTTCAATGATGCTTTAAAATGATGATAGAATCTTGAGCAATTGCCACGTAAGCATCCACCAACTCACAGTACATCACGGTTTCCATCACTCATCGCAGTAGTGCCTCAAAGTTATGTCCAAACTTTGATGATGAGCGACACACTTCTGCTAGAAAAAAATATTCCACATCGCTTGTCATAGAAATGTGACAAGGTTATCTCAATTCCTCCTATACTCAAAGCTATTATAGGGCTACTAGGATCATTATATTTCTGAGGAAGTAACCTTCCTGACAATACATCATTGAGTTTAGTCCCTATTTGAATGGTAGGAGGTAATTTCTTCTTCCTACCCAGAGTTTTCATATAGAGAGACTTAACTAAATGATTTATTTTTGGTATATCTTTAATAGCCTATAACAATGGTATCTCAATGTTAATCTTTTTCAATTCTCGTAGAAGTTGAGAGTCAACCACATTCATATAGTTCGGTTGGGAGATGTTAGGATTAATTTTTTCTATCTTTAGATGCTCTGGGTAGGGTTTCTGATTAACTTCTTGCTCATTATCAGAGTTATAATTCCCCTTTAAACTCTCTTTTTCACTTTTCTTACCCTCCCAGTCTTTAACGATTGGTATGGATGACACATTTATGCTTCTCAATTGAATATCATTAGCATCAATGATGTTCAAGGTAGGCGGATTTGCATCAGAGTGATTATTTTTTAGATTTGGAACAGGTTGTGTTGGAATTTGAGGTTGGTTCACTTGCTCATTGGTAGGATTAGAACCCTATGTTAATTGTGGTGATTGTCCCCAAGGATGTCTCAGTCCTTGATTTTTCCATGGCTGAAATTACATTTGGTTTTGTTGCCATTGTGATTGATTCTACTTCCATTATGGATAATTTTCTTGCCATTGAGGTTGGTTCCACTAGGAATTCATCCATTCAGGTTGACCCCAGAATGTAGGTGGAGGTTGTGGTTGAAAGGGATGATTCCATTGATTTGCATTCATCCAAGGGTTTTGATTCTAATTAGGTCTAGGACCATACTACCCCTAATTAGGATTATATCATTATTTTGAGATCTATGTCCAACATAGTCAAGTTCTTCCTCCACAACAAGTGGTTTCTTCAAGTGATTCTTAATCTCAGATAAAAGGCTACAAGAACTTGTCGCATGACGTTTCTCACATATCTCACAAATATCAACTTGATTCAATGGACACTCTCTCAAAAGATGCTTCCCTCTACACTTGGAACAATAAATGGATAAAGGTTCAATGGTATTTTTTATCTACTTGCATATTAAGATGAAGAAGCTAATTGATCTTCAAATTAGTAATTTCTTCCATCACTTGAGATACATCAATGTTGAGAGCTTTGTTTCTTCGGGAGCCTCTAGACCCTACTCTAGTCCTAGAGTAGTTTCTGCATATTTCAACAATAGCTTCCAAATATAACTTATTAATATCTCCTTTTCCCATAAGATTTAAGGATTCTGTAGACTCATCATCAATTCCCTTCAAGAAAATTGTCTTACTAATTTCATTGTCCAACCCATTACCACATCTCTTGTGCACAAACTGAAATATGTCAGCATAATCCTCCATACTTTCATCTTCCATTTGTCTCATTCAAAACAATTCCTCTTTGCTATCCCTCACTTGGTAGTAATCTTGGTATTTATCCAAGAACTCAGTTTCCATCTCATGCCAAGTTGATATTGAACCTGCACCTAAACCCATGAACCACTATAAAGTTGACTCCTTTATGGTAGAAGGAAATAGTTTCAGTTATTGGTTATTAGTTGTATAATCATAGGTTTCACACAAAACTTTAAACTTGAAGAGAAATTGGGTAGGATCCTTAGAAGTCTTTCCCCTAAAAGTAGGTAAAAATGAAGGTGAAATATTCTTCATAGGAGGCTCATCTAATTCTTTGTTCAGATTAATAGGATAAGGAAATGTCCTATTTGGTGGGGGATCATTTCCTGCTTGGTCACCCATTTCTTCTTCTTGAAAATGCTCCTAATTATTTCCTTGATTTTCAATCTAATGTTGTAAAATTTGTTGTTACTAATCAAAATCAATATTTCGGGGAAGAAACCTTCCTAGATGGTCTCTAGCTCATCTCATCCACAAACTAAAATGTCTTCCTTATCAACATTAAGGCTTCAAACTTGAAATCCATATCTTTAATGTTCCCTAATAATGGCACCAAAAAAGATGGGAAAGGTCGTTGATGTCACAAATTGCATCACTTAATTTCTTATTTATCGAACCGGGTGTGTCTCAGAGCAATATACGATAAGGACTCCAAAAGATTGGAGGGTTTTACAATGTAAACAATGACTTTGATTTTGGTCAATCTCCTTGAGGAGCTCTTAGGAATAGAACACAACAACTAATTTCTAAAGGCTAATTCTATCTTATCGACTAACTAATGCTTATCTAGGCCTATATTGATCCTAATGACTTAGCTCAGACTTAACCTCACTTAACTATAACTGGTTCATGGAAATATCTATGAAATAACTCAAATTAACTCTATGTCTAAAATGCAACATTAAAATTACTTGAAGAAGAAATCTATTTACGCTTTTAGATAATGAACTTTAATCTAGAAAATAGTGAATCTATTTATGTTGTAGGAAATTAAACTTTAAGTCTAAAAAATAAGGAATACTAATTCCCATGAACATATTGCAATTGAGCTTTGGTTCAACCTTTACAACAGTCATCATTATCAATTTAATTACAACTACATGCATCTGAAAATAAGTACTTAATCTAATTTCTTCTAACAGTAATGAATTCTATAGTAAGTGATGAAACTCTGATCTATAGTAAAACGTCTTTAATCAATTCAAATCATAGTAATTTAACCTAAGTAAATACAATTACTGAACATCAATCAACAAGAATTAAAGTGCTAACTTCAAACCAATCATAGAAAAATAGGATTTAACTGAATCAAAGAACATGAAACATGGTCACCTCCTTCAGTTGAGTGGGCCCTATTCTTCCTCTGGTGGGACCTTTAACGCAAAGATTCAAATCAACTTCTTACTTGCATTCCAATTGGCCAAAATAGGCGAGTAAAACAAAAATACAGAGTACCAAAAATTACAATATTCAACAAAAGATCGACTAACTCAAATTAAATCTAAGGACAGATATTTATAAGAATATCCCTTATTTTTGAATTCAAATTCTTGGCGCTAGCTACCAAATTACAGAGTGCAAAACTAAATGAAATTCTAACTAAAAATATCCAAGAGAATCTCGCTTTATCATAGCTAGAGCAGTAGTTTCCAAATTGGCAAAGGGAGCCAATCTGAAATCATAGCAAAGCAGTAATCCATCTGAAGCTTTTAGGAGCGTAAGTAACACCATGTTAAACAAAAAGTTTAACAGATCTAGCTCAACAATAAGCTTTTAAGTACCTACATGAAATCCTCAAGAATAGATTGCACGCATGATAACAAATATTTTGATTTGCACAATCATTTCATTATTAACATCACTAAAAGAAACACATTTAATGCAAAATACCACATCAATATATCTTCCAATTAGTCAAGTATAATATGAAACAAGAAAATATTAAAACATATAATCTACCACCATAATAGTTAATTAATAATATAATTAAGTCTTTGAGTTCATACAAATTTTAATTAAAACAACACTTTCAGGTGCTCATCACGTGGTAAAGAGCCCGACAGAGAAAGTATCTTCAGCGATGAGCGATCACTTAAGTGATTGAAAATTTGCATGTGCAAATAAGATGTATTAGAAGAGGGAATATCCTAGGAAAATGCATGATAAGGTCTCAAAAGACTCGATAACTTTTTTAGCAAAGGATGCAAAGGCCAAACAAGGCCAATAAAATAACCTTATAAAATAAATAAATTTCAAGGACCTAGGTGCATGAAAAGAATCAATGACGGGTGCAGGAGATCCTAACCATATGGGGCCGGTTATAAGATGGATTTAAATGACTGAAGTTGTTTTTAAGTGACTGGGAGATAGGTGATAGTGGGTCAACAAACAAATAGACCAAAGAACAAGGGTTTAAGACAAAGGCCAAAATCTTTTAATGTAAAAAACTCCTTATATAAAACTGTAACCCCTAGTCTCAGTCAACCAAACTGACACCCAGGAAAATGTTTTCTCTCATATCCGTGCAACATGAAATTTGGTATGAGGGTTCCACCAAAAGGAAAGTAAAAGGTGATCAACCTTGTTCATGGCTTGTTGGGGCATAGATTGACAAGCATCTTAAAAAAATTGGATGATACATAGGCAAGTTACAACAATTTAAGAAATGCATACACCAATTACTTGCACAATGAAGATTATATGAATGAAATATTAGGAACATAGATCTCTAGAGTTTCAAAAATGGGAGAAAGGCATGTGTAGGCTAACTTTTACCCTAATGCAACTACATAATTGAAAATCACTTATGAGAAGATGGGGCTATTAGGTGATATCTCAAATTACCAAACAAAATTGGAGATTCAAATCAAGAGTAAGTTGAATTCATTTGAAGAAATGTAGGAGGCTTGGATGCCTAAGAGATTGGATGATGATGGAAATATCAAAGAATTTGGTCAATGGAAGTAGAATTTGATAATATTTTACCATCTTTGGGTGCTTCAATTTTGGAAAATGTTGAACCTAACTCAATTTTGTTGAATGCCTAGATAAATTGGTTAAATTAAAATACTCAATCCTTGATAGTTTCATCAATGAAACTAAAATAATTTTGGATGCAAGGTATAATGCTCATGTGAATAAGGTGGAAATATTTCTTGAGTTCCAATGGCCTATAAAAGATATATATGCTTCATGGCTGAAAAATTATAATGGGTAAGTCATCTACCTAGTCCTAGCATGGTCATATTTTTTTTCTTCATCAATAGTTAAGGTCACTTGCTTTTCAACTGCTTCAGTAACATTATTTTGGCTTCTACTACAAAAAGCGGAATATTTTTTGTTAGTAGACTGTTAAACCATTAAGTTTCAATGGATTTTTGGGTTGTCACACATAAAATATGACAAGTGTCAATTTTCTCCTTGAGCCTACATGCTTATTCTTTCTTTATAAGAAGGAGCTAGTTTTCTAAAAAAAGGGAATTCGAGGAATTATAATTTTTGGTGGGTATTTTAGTTTGTATTATGTCTTAAGGCATATTATCAAGGTTTATAAAGAATATTGTGTAACATCAATGTATACTTTTATTGAGGCATATATAAAAGCATGCTTAAATGTGTCATCATCTCCAAATTTGTAATACATTTTCCTCCATGAATAAAATTATCAAATATTTTTGAGTTCTTTATTGCAAATCACTTGCATTCTGTGTTTTCATTGATAGCTTCTATTTAATGAATGGAGTAATTTATTTCATGAAAATGTAAAGGATAGTGTCATTATAAATGGATTGTTAAGTAAGATCACATTGTAAGTCCTTAGTAGGTCATGTTATTGCAAGGTAATAACATTCAATTGACTATCAAAATGTGTTAAGTTGTAAGGAGAAGTTTATATGATTCAATTGTACTATGTAGCCCTAAATAGGAACCAAAAGTAATCCTTCTCAAACCCCAATACAAATTCAAAATGATAAATCATAATCCAATCATAAATTATTTTAATTATTTTAACTTCTCATACAAGAATTTGAAATTTTATAAGAACATTGGATATTTTCATGTTATATTTTGTAAATCCTTGAAATTATTTTCTAGGAATCATTTTTCTATCATAATGTATATATTTTAGAGATACCATAAGGGGAACCCGCCTAGGTTTTTTAGAGCCTAAAGTGTAGAGGAAATTGATCTTAAAAGTGATTTTCATGTTCATTGGCCAATCTCTTGATGTCCTTGAGCATAAGGCATTGCTAATATTTAGAGGATATTGAGGAATCAATTGGAAACACCAATAGGTCCAACCTTAACCTTTGATTCAACACCTAATATAGCCTTCTTAATATGTAGTTGTAGCTACACAAATGATTTCCCATCCTCCTTTGTCTACTCAACTATAGTAGAACTTTGACCTCTCTAGAAATCAAAGTTTAACTATATAACTTTTTTGACCACATGATCACAAATCTTGTACCCTTTCACACCAAGGCCACAATCAATGAAGACACATTTCACAATCTTATTGTTAATATTTGGGTTCTTCTCCCTAGGAACATGAGTATATATCTTGCAACCAAATATACAAATATGCTAAAGTGAGATTATTTTCCATCCATACCTCCATGAAAATTTTCTCTATAAACACTAATGTAGGAGACATTGATTAGGTAAAATACAATAGAAACTACATTTTCCTATAAATTTTGTTCTAATATAAACCCAAAAAATATACTCTTAGCCCTCTCCATAAATGCCATGTTCATACATTCTACAAATATATTCTACTAAGGGGTGTATGGAGTTATTTTATGTCTTTCAATGTCATTATTCTTATAAATATATAAAACTTTGCAAAAAAATATTTTCCACTATTATCAATCCTCAAAACCTTAATCATTCTACCACTCTAGTTTTTTTAAAGATCCATAAACTCCTTAAACCAAATAAAGAACTCATATTTACTTATAAAAAAATATACCCATGTCCTCCCAAAATAATTATTGATAAATAAATAAATTATATAAAGAATTTGATAAGGATCATCTACATGGTCAAATACATAAAAATTAATGACATCCATTGACCAAAAAGATTTATGAGAACTATAATAAAATTGAACATGATTTTACTTTTCATAGATGCATGTTCACAAAAAATAAACTCAAGAGAACAATCAATAATTACCACTATAAGATTTTTATTTTTAAAGTCCGGAGACCTTTCTCACCAATATCCCATGTGCTAATTCCATAACATAATATTATTGATGGTAAATTTCTCTTCGATTTAAGAGAATGTTGAGGTAATCAAAATCTACAAGAATCAAAATTAAATAAAATCAATATATTCATTGCAAGTTCTAATGACTAAGGTGTAGACATCATAGATCGCTTCATCACGTGTACTGAAGAACTATTGAACTGCAAGTTTATGGATCAAGACAAAAGAGTACCAACTCAAACCCCCTTTGCAATAACCATAGTTCCTCAAACTATTTTACAACCTCCATTAGTCAAAGGCTACTTACACATTCACATCATTGATTTTACTCAAAAAAATATTTTTTTTGTCAAACCATGGATGTGCAAGACTATAGTAATCCCTTTGATCCTCCCATCAAAGAATCAAATATTTACTCCCCCATAGATAAATAAGCTAATATATGATTTTTCCTTAAGGTATACCATCCCATCATTAAACTTATCATAATTTAAAAACCACTCCTGATGGGGAGTCATATGTAAATAATATGTACTAGAGTTCATCATTCATACCTCCTCACATGCATGCATTACCAAGACCATTCTAAAGGCATATTCTACATTATCCTAAGAACATTCTTCACAAAAATAATCATTTTTTACCTTTTTCTTCTTTTTCTCCTCACAATTTTTTGAGTGTTTTTTCTTGCCACAATTCCAAAATTTTACCTTGGACTTTCTAAGAGACTTAGATCCCCCATGATATTTAGATCTACCCTTGTCCTTATTTCCCTTTTCTTTAGACTATCCATAAACAACTAAGGTTTCCTTAGTGGATTCAATAGTTTCAATTCCCATCTCCTTCAAGAGAACATAAACCATAATCATCAAACACTAGAGATGGTGCTTCCAATAGCCATTACCAAGTTATCCCATGAGTCTAACAAAGAACAAAAAAGGTTCATGCATTAGTTTTCCTTTGTATATTAATTCCCACAAATTGTAACTAAATTATAATCATGTTGAGCATTTTCAAGACCTTAACAATATAATTTTCATCACCCATCTTCAAATTTTATAGCTTCTATAAAAGAAATATATTAATACTAGAGATTTAGCCTAGTATAATTTCCCCAACTTTTCCTAAAGGGATTTTTGTAGTGGGTTCTTCATAAACATTCAATAAAAAAATATTCAAATAAAAGCTAAGGTGCAAAAACATTTCCTATGCTAATATAAGAAGAGAGATAAATGGAAAACATGATGAAAAATAATTTGTAGGAAAAACAATGCAATAAAATAATTCACGATAACATAACGATGCATCTTGGAAAAATATTTTAGCAAAAAACTTGGAATCAAAACTCTAAACCAATTTATTCATTAACAATTATATTGATTGCAATACGATCCAGGCAAGGAGCCTTCATAGTCCAGACAACACAAACACTCAAATATATAGTAATACTAGAAACATAAAAATACTTATAAAATACACAATGTAAACTCCATCCAAATCACCTATTAAATAGAGAAACCAATACATAAAACCACCAACTAATACCACCCAAAATTAGTTCTCAAATCCTCTATTCAAACTCCAATACCCAAATGTCAAGTGAAGTCCTATAAGAATATGCCATAAAATGTCATATTTATACTTTGATCTAATTTGTCTCACTCAGACCTACAAATATTTTTTATGATAGTCAAAACGATATGTAATAGGTTAGCGAGTGTTCTCGGTTAACATGTGTAACTCCCTCTTATAACTCTCTTATGATTCATAGATGCTCTTACATTCTTGAAGTGGAAGCCTATCTTTTAGATGCTATTTTTTTTTTTATCTAAGAACTTGATTGAGCCTATATTTTAATTAGTGATCTCAAAGAGGTCCATGTCACCATAAACCACTTTAGCTTGTTAAATCCCATTTAAATAATTATCAAGGCCAAAAATGACTTCTATAGCTCAAAATTTATATTTTACCATTAAGAAGCAAGGTTAAGACACCTTTCCTAACACTACTTTGCAAGGTAAAGAAATGTTTTGATAAAAAATATCAATAAAGATATTTTTCTAACATGATCAAGTCCTATTATGGGAAAAATATCATGAGCCCAAAGGAATGCATAAAAAAAATTATTCCTTTTGGCTTGGACCTTTCAAAATTGTCTCATTTGTGGAGATGATACATGTTGACTTATGGAGGTGACACATGTTGTCTTTCCCAAATGGATGGTACACAACTACCCTTATCTTATTGCAGGTGATTTTTTGAAACATTTCAGCCCTTAAGGTCATAGAGTCTTATTTTTTTGTTTATGTTATGATTGCCCTTTCCATTCTATTATTTTTCATGTTGTAATATTTTTTCCTTAATATAATGTGTTTTTTTAAGGTGCTTTGCTACTATTTACATTTTTTTATTTCAATAAAACAAATAAAATAGTGTGTATAATAGAACCACTCTTCATATTATAAGAGAAAGTCCCATAAGGTCTAACTAAAGCTAAAACTAACAAAGTTTATAAATATGCACATTCTACAAGATTTTAATGGATGTTTTGCATTAAAAATAAATACCTAACTATATTGTTATCCTTAGATGTACGATTAGACTATAAAAAATCAATCCCTACAGTAAGATGTTCAAATTAAGGAGGATAAACACTGCAAACACAACCTCCTATTAGTTAAAGTAGATACTAGTATTTGGTTGTAAACAAATATTTAATAAAATAACCCCAATGAATGACAACTATTAGCTAAAAATAAGAACAATATTTTACACTGACATGAAATGATTGAATGGATGAAATGGCATGATTCAAAAAATATTAATTTTTAAAGTAATACAAAAAATTGTTATTTAATGAATAATGAACATCAATCAAAGCTTAACATAGTTACTTGATTAATTTAATTCTCAAAATCTTGAACACAAGATCAACAACCTCCACATAAGATTTTGTAGTATTGGCTTAACATCAACTTACATAAATTCAATTACTAAACAAAACACAAATAGTTGGCTTCATGGATTGAATGATAATTTCTCTATCATAAGTCCAACCAAAAATCATTATAGTCTATTTTCTCGAAGCACTTATTTGCAACTCTTCAGAGGTGGATTTTAGGTGTCAAATAATAATAAAAATTATTTTGAAAGAAACCCAATCCCCATCTATAGAAAAGAGGAAAGAAAAACCTTCAAATAGTTTGAAATGGACTTCTTTATTTTTTTAGGTCTAATTTCTCTTTGACACATGTCAACTAAAACAAGGTGACATCATGATTTTTTATTTAATCTACCACTAAGGAACTAGGGAATTGAACTTGATGATTTAAGTGTGAAGGGGGGTTTCAACTTGGTATCACCATAAAAAAATGTAACATACTTCGTGTATTTGAACTAACTTTATTTGGGCACAATTTTCCAATGTGTTCATCATTCTAGGAACATTTTTTTCTTAGCATTCCCTCTCAAAATTCCCCCATATATTATCCCTTTAATTACCTATTTATACTTGGTGTTAACCACTTATCTATTTGTCACTTTCCTAATACTTTGTTGGAGTTTTTGTGTCGCAAAGCCTCACAAAATGTGTAATATTTTAAATATCTTATTCCTTCCTAGAGTTAACATGGTTTCATCATGTCCTCGCCACTTAAATAACCATTTTGGATTGGCACAATCACTTAAAAGGTTTAAAATTTTACTTAACATTTCATGTTTTACTTTGTTTAATTTTCCATCATTTCCCATCTCATCCAATGTCTCATCTACAAGCATTAGAGTCATAGTAAACAAACACCTAACCTTAAAAAAATTGGTTAAAAAACACATTACAGGAAAGGGAAAATATTATATCCCAAACAAAGGAAACAAGATTACCTACCTACCAACCAATAGAATGAAACACACTTTCTATATGATGTTGTTAACGAGTAGTGTAAAGTAACAACCCCTCCATTAAAGTCAAGGTTCTAACTATAATAACTCATATCCTAAAAACCTTTTTAAAAAATATGAATTTCCAAGGTTTGGGTGGGTAATAACAATCAAGAAATAAGAACTTGAGAATGAAATAATTAATTCCAAGTGGCTCCAAATAGTATTCGTCCTCAAAGAAAAACTCATACTAAGGGTGGATATGGTGTGCCTCCTTTTCAAGGAACCTAGAAAGCTAGTGTAGTTGTAACACATCTATGGGAATAATATTTTTTACATATGTGATTTTCTTCTCTTTGGAAAATAATCCTAAACTTGGTTAAATCATTATCCTCCAAATAAGGTTGAAGATGTTGCAGAAATATGTGTCCCCTATTCTTGGCTCTCCATATCCAAAATTGGTGGCAGTTATGTTTTTGTGCTTACTATACTTCTTCATTATCTATATCATTTGAATATTTACATGATAGCCCACCCAAGTTTGAATCTTTAAGCATTATTTCTTTGTCAAAGTATACATGTTGAAGGAACATATTATCCACCATTATCAAACTTTTTCATCCATCAACTTTAGGAACAAAAGAAGAAAGATCTAATGTATACATTTCTTGTTCAAACATTAGGACTTCCTCAAAATAAACATGTAGAAAAAATCCATATCTAGAAGTAAACCTTGTCACCTAGTAGTAGACCTTATTAATTACAAATTACTATCTTGTGATAAAGAGGAAATTTTTTTAAGATAAATATTTGGTAAAATTTCTTCCTTTTCATATAAATCCACATGTTCCCTCAACTCATCACTAATCATTGAATGTTTATCTCCTAGTTTTTTTGTTTTTTATACAAAGTTATTGAGGACAATAGTAAAGAGGAGTTAAAATTAATTACCTAGAACTCTATTTTTTTATTTTACTCCAAAACTAATCTTGAGGTGCTATAAGAAAATGTATAGGAGTGGAAAGGAATCTCCCAACTCTAATTTTGACTTACTACTTGAATTTGAAACACTATTATCCCTACAAAGAGTATATTGTGCTTCATCAAATTATACCACTTCACTATTTTATTGAATGTTTATAGACACTATTGGATTTGAATCCATGACATTTTCACTAATTTTGGCTTGTATAGGTTCTTAAAATAATCTCTCAAAAGAAAAGAGGAATTCCTTTAGTGTTTCTTAGCATAATAAATACCTTATTTCTCATTGAAAATGTCTATAGCCTCATCATACATTGTGGATGCTTGAAATACATTTTCTTCTCCAGCAAAAAAATGATATGTAGTTTCTTCCAACACAAAATCTTGTTCCTCTCCATAAAAAATTGACAAGTCCTATGAGCTACATCATGCGATACAACTTGGGACAATGATTATAATTATGGTTGCTTGTGTTGTGAAAAGAAATTTTTTTTTGTGCTAGCATTAGGAGGTTCCTACAAGGCAAGCCTTTAGGTAGAGGAGGTAGCCTAAAATGATCATTTTTGTTGCTCTTTTGAATATTTCCTTGATACTACAAAGATGGACCATTTTTCTAAAATTGATTCTTCGTGTTTGTCCTATTAATCGCTACTTGTTGTAAGGGAGTAGCTACAAAATTGAGACACTAATATTGATGGATCCTTTTCTAAATTCACTAATAGTGATCATGTTATCCTTTAGCTTAACTTCTTACTCTTGAGATTCTTCAATTCATCAACTCCACAAGTTTTTATTTTAAAAAATGATTTTTGATGGAAGGAAATTAATGAAGAAACTAAAAATTATTTGTGGAGAAGGCCATAAAGAATTATAAATTCTTACAAAAAGTTGGTTGAATCATGTGACAAAGTCACTCATAGGCTCAATTCTATCCTTCTTCACATTTGACAGTTGGGAAAAAATAAAATGATCATCCTCAACTAATTTGAAGAATGATAAAAAAATTTCCCTCATGATTTCCTAATTTAAAATGCAACTTGGAGCAAGCTAATGAAACCATCTAGCTACTACTCCAACCAAACTTTCAACAAAAATTCTAACTACAACATCTTTATGTGAAACAAATAGTATACCACAAGCATTATTGAAGGTTGAGAAATGATCAACTAGCTGTTGCATTATATTTCTTGAGGTTGATGGAAAATTATGGTAAGGTACATGTGCTAAGGGACTAGAGATGTATCCTCATGAAAATTGAAGTGGAGCTAAAAACATTTCATGGTATAATAACCCATTTCTTCAAATGGTTCTTTATTTCAATTTTAATCTAATATAAAATATTAATAAATTATTGAACCTGTGGTGAAAATGAACTTTTTCTTGAATGTATTTGAGAAGGCATTTGAAAATATAAGATTAGAAAGATATATCTTCATTCATGATCTAACATATATCTTACCAAGAAGGTTTAATGACAGTATGGGAAAAAATGAGACCACCCAAACTAAGTTGGAAAGATTTGGTACTTAATTTGGGCAATACAAAACCACTCAAACATATTAAGGGATCGCCTAAACAAGGTTAGATTCGTTATGCCTTGCATAGCCACCCCATCTTTTGCCTTGGTCAAAATGGGTCCTCTTTTTCATTTTTTGTTCTTGGTTGTTTTTCAACAAAGCTTGGAGTTTTTCTACTTCCAAAGCTTTGTTTTCTTTTTTGTTCTAGTGGAACCCGAACACGAATGGAATCTAGTTTGAAACTGGTTTTGAGGATTCCATTCTGATCTTGGTCTCGCTTGTCTCTTCGTTGGTCATTTTGGTTTTGTCTTTGTTGTTTTTCCATACCGGAGTCGGAATGGATATTAATTGCAGGATTGTATATAGTCTCAAAGTTGTTTCCATCCCGCCTCCACCTCCCCCTTTTGTTTGTTTGCTTGGACTTGAGATCGGTGATGGGTTTTCTTGTTTTGATCTCGGTGTTTCTCTTTTTGTTCTTTCTTTTCATTATTTCTTTGTTGTCGAAACCAGAACCGGATCCAGAACCAAACTCGAAACTTGGACAAAGTTTCCAAATCGGTTTCCATTCCATTTCCGATCTCGCCTTTCCTTTTGTTGTTTAACTTTACTTCAGTTGAACAAAAGTCTTGTGCTTGTTCCCGTCGCGATTCAGCGTCCGACCTACCACATTAATGGCATTAATTACAAGAACCTCCCACGTATGAGGTTCAATTTAACCTTAATTAAGGTTAACTCTCTAGTTATTATCACTGTTTAACAAGTAAAATCGAACAAGAGCTGTGGTGGAGCATTTGGGAACGTGATTCAATCGAAAGTGGGGCATTTTCACATGGATTCACATCAGGGACCAGCCTGTTGGATTGCATTTGGAGGTAGGGTTTTTTTTGTTCATTTTCTGTTCGTTGTGTTTTGTTTAGTTTTTTATTCTTTGTGTGGGTTCATAGCTCTTTGTTTTCTTTCAAATCCTTTTTTTTTTTTTGCATGTCTTCTCTTTTGTTCTGCTTTATTTTTCTTGTTTTCGGTTTGTCTTTTATTTTACTATGTCATTTTCTTGTTTGTTTGTTTTGTTGCGGTCATTTTCATATTTTTCTCATGCCCGTACCATGGTTCCCTAGGTTTTTGGGGGTGTCAATCATCTGCTACATTATCTTTATGGTGTTATTTGATTCATTTGTTTACCTACCGCTTGTTTTGTGTATCGGCTCATTGGTTTCGAATAGGGTTAAGTTTGTGCCCTAATTATTTGAGTCGAAGGGTTTTTATAAACTAGGGTTTTATGTGCGACTCTGTTTAAATTAGAAAATAATGCCCTAGTAGCTAGGTTTCCTCTTGGTCATATGGGGACAGTCTCGTACTGTTATTTTTAATCCCCTCTATTTTGTGAGGTAACGTTGTTTTTAGATTATGATGTCATTCGTTACCTGGTTGAAGTTTCTAGTGATGTCATGTCATGGTTGTTTTAAACTAGGGTCGGATCCAGAATTAATCTCGGTCTCAAACCTTGGTTTGTAATGGATGTTGGATCGGTCTCTGAGTCCACTTTCGATAAGTTATAGATTTTGCAAAATGTTGTGCACACAGTCGGAACTGGAAGCGAAATGGGACATAGGTTTGAAATTTCTTCATTGTACCCAAATCAATTTCCATCCCGATTATGATCCTGAATACTATTCTGACTTCGCCTCCAACCTCACCATATGGTTTTTTGTGAGTTCAATGTCCATTCCAGTCCCAACCCCGTCGGTGTTTTAAAAAAGGCTTTTTAGGGATGTCTTCTACTTGGTCCCACCTTCGATGTGTATGAAGGGTAAGATCTCTAACTGGGTTTTTTTTATATTTCTTGTAAATCTAATCTGGGGTTTTTATTGCAAAAACTAAAGAATGTAAGGAGCATCGAGTGAGGATTCTCAAAGGATTCAACCTGCAGAAACTTCAAAACCAGTAGCCAAGCCTAAAAAGGTTAAACCTGAACAACTCCCTTATACCTTGAGGTATAATCATCGAGGTCCTGTCATCACTGCTAGCAAGGTGGAGTCTGATTGGGTAGACATAAATGATACAAATTTGGGTTTGTTCCATTATGAGGAGTTTTACTCGAAAATATTTGTTGAAGAGGTGACAGGGAGGACCCAAAGGGTAGTTGAATCAGGATTGGCTCATATCATTGTTTTTCCTTTGTCAATTCACGCCCCAAATGTTCTAATTTATGTTCAATGTCCCCAATCCAAGGAATCCTAGCCAAATCAATGAGGCGGAGGCTTTAAAAATGTATAGTAACCATAAGTAATCCAACAAAGCTCATTTGAATAATAAATGGATGAGGACTGAGAAGAAGTCTCTAATCAAGCTTCCAGATCAGCCTAAAAGGGCGGAGTTCTACAAGGAGGTTGGGGACATAATAATGATGTTATCCAAAGTCTTTGGAAAGAGGGATTCTTTTCACTTCAACTAATGGATGTTTCCATTCATTCAGACAATCTTGGATGGTAGGGAATAGTTTGATTGGCCCCTGATTGTGTCTGAAAGCATACACAATCAAATGGTTAGAGTGAGAGAAACCAAGAGTTTCTTTATAACCTCTTATTTTATTTATGCAGCAGCAAGGAGAGGCATTTTTCCAGGGTTAAATAGAGTGGGGGTGTTGGGAGAAGCTGATGGATAGAATAAAATATGGAACCATTATGATCAGCTATCCTTGCAGATTTCTGAACTGCATTATAGAAGAGTTAATGATGCATTTTTGTATGTTATTATTAACCAGCTTAATGGAGATGCAGGGTATAGATTGAGCCAGGAGGCCATGGCGTTCATTATAGAGTGGGGATATTGGTTTATCCAATACCCCAAGTTTACTTATTCCAGGTTGGCTGGGTTTGATGGTCATCCTCACTTACTCCCTAGATGTTGCAGCAAAAGATGGTCTTAATGGAGTTTGTTTACCAAGCCTTAGGGGTGAATGCTAAATTTGGTATAAAGCATAAGCCTAGTTGCCATAAGTTCCACATGTAGTTGGGTGAATATAGTTGCCTGCACCTTGTGGGAGCTAAGGTTGTTTGTAATGAAGTGATGCATCTGAAATTGGGCATGTATACCGCTAGCAAGAATTTTGATCTAAAGAATAAAATGAATTCCTTTCTTGCTTCTATTTTTTATAGACATTTCAATCTATTGGAGGACTTCTGGAGTGATCTTTAGGGTGAATATGACTTGAGGAAGAGGAATTATGAAATATTGCCTATCCCTATCATGGTGGAATATGGGGTTAAAGTGGACATTCCTGAAACACTATCAGATGATGGTGTAGTTTTGGATCCCTCATATGAGGCACATGATGTAGGTACCAAGAGTTTAGATCCTATAGATTGGGATACGAAGGAGACAATAGATATCAAGCAAATAGAAAGAACAGTGTTGGATAGAAGTATCCAATGGGTCATGTTGAGAACCAAGGAGCCTAGGGGTCAAACCTCCAAGAAAAGAAAAGGTGCAAGTACCACACAAGGGTACAGGAGAACAAAGAGAAGAATGCCTCCAAAGGAGCCCTTGGAATTCTTCCCTCCTGACATAAAGGAATTTGAACTTGAAGCTTCGGCTCAAGATTTGCATGAAGCACAAGAAGAAGAAGTCCCAATAGGACTTGTGGCCTCATCATCGGTTATGGGTGAGTTTCCTACTCAACTCCTTCCTACAGAGTAGCTAGGTGAAGAAGTGCCTAAGGGAACCCTTCATATGGAAGCTGAGACTTTAAAGGGAAAGGAAGTTGAGATGGAAATTCATGATATAGAAATGGACTCTAAAGGTTCTTTGTCAGATAAGGAGACACAAGAGGAGATGCCTCATGATGAAACCGAGCATTTTTTGACAGCAGAGGATCAATGGGCACTATTTGAAGAAGCTAAGAAAGCATCAGATGCCAAAGCACAACCTGAAGCTTTGGAAAAATAGAAGGAATTAGATGCCAAGGCACATGCTGAAGCTTTGGAAAAACATAAAGAAAAGGATAAAAAGGCATAAGTTTATGCAGTACTCTAGCAACAACAGTTAGAGGCCAAGAAAAAACCTAATGAATTGATCAAGCAGCAGCAGGAAAAGGAGCATGTGCTCAAGGTAAAGGAAGAAAATGACAGATGAGAGATGTTGCAAAAGATTCATGAGCTAAAGGAGGAGAAGGCCAAGCAAAGAAGAGAAAGGGAGTCCCTTGAGGCTAAGTTTAAAATGATTGAAGAGGCCTATAAGAAAAGAGAGGAAGCAGAATGCTTGCAGAAAGAAAAGGATGTTGAAGAGCTTGCTAAGCAACAACAAAAGGAGAAGAGAGTGTGGGACAAGCTCAAGGACTTGGGAGGAGAAAGAGATAAACTGCTTGAAGAGAAGAGGTTAGAGGAAGAACGATTGAAAAAAGAACAAGAGAATAAAAGGCTACAAGAGAAAAAGGATAGGGAAAGGCTGAGAAGGTTGCACAAGAAAATGTGGAAAAAGAGCGGAAAAATGTGCAGGAGGTTGATTCTTAACCTAAAGTTAATCTATTGCAGCCACAATCTCCTACAAATGTTGCCTCTTCCTCTACAGTAATGGCTACCACTCCTAGTACTCCTACCTAGTTAAAAATGGATCTTGAAAAGAAACAAATAGCTACACCACAACCACTTAATTGGGAAGAAATGATGAAGGAGATAGAAAAGGAGAAACCCAAGAAGAAGGCTAGAGTTCTTCATTCCACAAGGCTCACTGAGAAAGGGGAGATCATTGTAGAATGTGCAATTCTAGTGGTGGAAAAGGACAGAGGGGATGTGCAAATAACTTATTATCAATTGGGCATGGTCAATTTAGGGAAGCCTACAAGGAATCAACAGATGAATCTGATTGATGTTGTAGCTTCATCCAAAAAATCTAGAATGATTAAAGATAAACAAAGAAAGGATGAGCTTAAGGCTCAATTAGATCAGCTGCATACTTTCTTAAGAAATTTTTCCACCCCCAGGTCACAACAAGTTGTTGCCTTGGAAACACCAGTATTACTCAGCAAAAGAGAAGTTGAGGATCCGGTGCAAATGAAGAGTAAGTCTGGGATGATGGATAGATGGATAGATAAGCTTAACCAGGAAGTGGGTGAGGTGTTAGTAAGCAGTTTTGAAATTCATAAGACAGCATTGGAGTTAATAAAGGAAATGAGTCACCACACTAAAGCTTTAGAAAAGCAGGAGGAGGAATATAGGGGGTATGTCCAAAAAATAAAGGATATAAATAAATTGCCAAAGTCAACTCTTCTTGAGCAATCAATCCTTGAGGAAGACAATGCATATTTCTTGGAAAAAGCCTCAAGCATAATCCAGTTTAGATCGGATTTTATATACAAGCATAGGAATAAAATTCAAGATGCTAGTAAGGACTTGAATGAGCAGCTTGATGAACTAGAAGCTATTGTAGCCATTCTAGTTAATGTGGATATACCGGTTAAGGAGGGCATGCCTCTGAATCAATTAATGGAGAAATGGGAAAATAGGTTTCAAGAGGTTATGCAGAAAGAGGATGATGGAGAGGATTTGTTATTAGATAGACTAATGGATGTTAAAGAAGAAGTGAAAGTTGTAAGGAGAGATTTGACGAATTTAAAAGATATGAAGGGATTTTCCTCTGTAGAGTTGACGAGAATTAAATTTGACGAAAGTTGGATTGATGGGCCTGATGTGGATATTCTTCAACAAGTCTTCTCCAGTTATGATGAGTACCTTCTTGAGCAGACTACGCAAGAATGAGTTGGAAATAGGATGATCTATTTTGGGCACTTGACTTCTCCCTTTTCTCTCCTATTTCACAGGGCAATCAACAAAGGAACTAGAGATCAGGCAGTCTAAGTTTTTGAGGAGGTTTTGGTTCCTTGATTAGTGGATCTCAATTTTGATTGAGAGGGATTTGTGGTTGGCATGCCTATATGTATTTTTCAACTTCATATTGTAAAGTTCAGCTGATGAAAGTGGAATTAGCCACGTGATGATAGCAGATAGGAATTTTTTAGCTTTAAGTAAAGATACCTTGTTTTTAAGTTCAGTTGAACTTAGATACACTTTTATACAGTGTTATGTTCAAATTGATTTTCTTGGATGATGTTAATGAACCATAATCGGTCTGTATTCCAGTGAGTTTGATGTGCATAAATGTTTCTTATTTGATGTGAATCAATAGGGGAAACCAGATTTCAAAGATTATTTCATTAAATTGTCTATGGATGGAATTATTACATGTCTATTGATCTATGTTATTAGCAACGAATGAAGATTTTGTTCTTTTAAATCTTAAAGTATTGTGATGAATGATTGTGATGGTTAAACTAAGCACTGTAAATGTATGCAATGGTATGGATTGTTCTATGAATTGCATCATTTTATGGTTTTCTTGATTTGTTAAGAAGCATTCGTTGTTAAGAATATTTGTCTGGATGTTAGAGAATTTTGTTCATATTTTACTGATCTATGCCTTGATCTATCTTTTTCTATTTATTTAAACCCCCCCATTAAACATAGATTGATGAATCCATTGTTGTTTGTATTCCTTATCACCAGCAAAGGCCCCTTGAATATTACAGTTGCATTGGCCAATTGAGTGACATCAGACAGTTGAGAACTATCTACCAGGACCTTGGGAGTTAGGCTACTACTATATGTTGTCTTTCATTTTCAGGAGAAATAGAGTATAAATATTTTGTTTTACGTTGTTTGTGTCATTTTCACCATCAACAAATCTGGCACTAGAAGGAGGGCCTGAAGGAACAAGATGGCTCGGATTGGGTCATTCTCACTGGAAAAGTATGGGAGGATTCTCAAATCCTCTACCGACCCTAAACCATTAATTGAACTTCAAACCCCGGTTAGACATAGACCCCAAGCTCGTAGAATTTTGATCCCACCATTGTCACCACCACTTACTCCACCTAGATTTTGGCCAAATCCATCTTTATCACCCCAACAAACTAATCTACCAGTCCAACCAGTGTCACCATCGGTTTGGCCTATATCACCACCAGTCCAACCTGTGTCATCACCGGTTCGACCAATATCACCACCAGTCAAACCTGCTCAACCAATCCCACCACCACCCATGGCTTACTTCGTGAATAACCCCTCTCCGTTAGGGACTATTCCTGGGGGTATCCATGATCTACAAAAGAATCCAGGAAGGTTTTTCCCTAAGTATATGTATGGAGAATCAAGAAGCATTGAGGAACATATACAAGCATTCAAGGATGCCTGTACCCATGCTCAAGTGGCTCACAAGGATGTTGTATGTAGGTTGTTTCCTTATTGTTTGGGGAAATGGCATACAACTGGTATCTAAATCTGCCCCAAGCGTCTATTCTAAGTTGGGAGGATTTAGAAAAAAAAATTATTAATCAATTTCGGGTCTATGTAGACCCGACCATCTTGTATCATCAATTCGCTACCATAAGAAAGGAACATCATGAACCATTGCCATTATTCAACACTAGATATCAAAGAATGTTCCGCAGGTTACAAGACCCCTACTTAGTGGCTGAAAATATTTCCATTAAGGCATATTTAAGAGTTGTTGATCCCTTGATTGGCCTATTCTTGCAAAGAACCTATGCTGCCAGTGAGATTGACTCTTTGTCTAAGATATATCATCTAGTCATTAAATTGCAATAGCAGATAAGTCTGCAATCAGGAAGTTTAGGAGAAGCTCTCCCTCCCAGGTTATCAAATGCCTAACCCACCATTATTCAACACATTTCCAAGGATGTCTTACTCCCAATATGGACCTGTTTCTGAGTTATAAGCCTCATGTACCATTCCTTTTTTTGCTAATGGCATACAGGATTCTTCCCAATTGTCTCAAAACCACCACCAGTAAGGGGGAGGGTGAACTCATGTTCATTCTCCATCTGTTGGGCAGATTGTGCAAAATGAACAAACTACACAACTAACCAATGAGGTAGAGACTCTCAAAAGGACTCTATCTCAAATTTCTAGTGACATGGCACAACTTACACATAACACCCCTCAGAACAAAAACCAAAATTATCAGAATCAGGGAGGTTATAACAACCAGGGTAGTTACTCTAACTAGAATGCAAATCAGAACACCAATAGGAACTTCCAGAACCAAAACTCCTCTAACCAAAATTATCAAAATCAGAACAAAGGATACAATCAAAGGTCCAACAATAACAATAGGCAGTGAAACACTGGACCCAACAATGGGGGAGTTCCCCATAACTATCAGTCTGGTGAGGATAAACCACACACTGCTAATGTGGCAGACCTCAATTTCATGACTAATTGGTGTAGACTACACGATACTGCAGCACATTCTGAGGTCAATTTCCCAAAGATGGAAAAAATGGTGAAGATTGCACAAGATGATTCCCACCCTCCACAAGGAAATTCCAATCAAGACGGTGGGTCAATAAGTATTGCTATGAATTATGAGACCATTGAGGAAAAATATCAATTTCCCATGCAGGGAGACAATGAACAAGAAGAAGATGTGTATGACGCCCAAGCCTTCCAATCCAAAGGTGGTCACTTCCTGAGAAATCAGAAAAAGGGCCCATTCACTACATTTGCACCCCTAACCAACATGGTCCCACCTAATCAAAATGTAGATAATAACCCACCACCACCAAAGGGACCTTCTGACTCTAATAATAAAGGTAATCCACCTTATTTTCCTAAATATAAAAATAGGAATGATTCAAAGTTTGATTTTATTGCAGAACTGCATAGACAAAAGACATCATTGTCATTCTTTGACTTTATGAAGTGGTGCCCGGCCCAATGAGAAGTTGTGTTGAAAGACCTGGAGAAAGCGGATCGTTCAAAAGGAAAAGGTAAAGTGACTCTGGTAAAGGAGACGAATGCGGCCATCTATAAAGGTAAGACCAGTACCCCACCTTTCCTTTTAAGTTTAAGGATCTTTGGAAAGAATCTGCATAACTGTCTACTGGACTCTGAAGCATCGGGTAATGTCATGCCCTTTTCAATTTTCAAGAAGCTAGGATTAATTCCTGCCCAGACTAATAAGAAAGTAATTCAGTTGGACAAAACCGATGTTAATGTGGTGGGAGAATTAAAAAATATGCATGTACAAGTTGGATCGGATCTAAGGATCCAAACTTACATAGATATCCAAGTGGTTGATATCCTAGAAACATATCGTATGCTCTTGAGTCGAGAGTTAATGAAGAGTATTGGGGGGTATTTGTCTTTGGATTTCTCTCATGTGTGGCTACCCTAGAAAGGGATATAAACATAGATTAGAATTGAGAGTGAGCCTAGGCTCAAAAACATGATTACAAAATATGATTCTCCAAATGAAGTAGCATACTTTGAGACTGAGATAGGAGTTTACAAGAAAGAGGAAGTCATGAGCTTCTCAGTACTCAATCATGATGATGCACTGCCCCTAGAATAGAGTGACCCAATGATCTTGGTCAACCAGCAAGTTCTAATAAGAAAATTGCAAAAAGATAAGTTGGTATTGGGAGAAGAGATTGACTTGTGCAGTTTGTTGCTTCCTAATTGGTGTAGGATACATTATCATAATCATTTTGAATTGACATGTCAACCCTACCTAGATATATTAAACTATATAGGCCAACCTCAACTGATTGGCCAAGATCAACCTCATGCACCCATCAATGAATTCCCATTTGAAGCTAAGGACGCTACTATCCTCACTAGAACTAGTCTTTCTCAAAGGGAAGATTCCCCACCATTGGAGAAGACTCGGGTTCTGTGCTCTGATTTTCAAGAGCAGATTGAGGTGTGTCAGCCTTTCTCCAATACCCATACCTTGGATACTCTACCAATTCCTAAGGAATTGATAAAAAATGAATCGGATTTCAACTTGATCCAAGAAATTCCTTAGGAAGTGTTTCTTGAGCAAGCTTTAAATATAGAAAGGCCTTTAAGTGAGCCTTGTCCCCAATCACTTTCAATCCTTGATGGCCAGAAAAAGTTTGAGCTGCCACCTATTTCAAGTAATTCATCCCCAATTATCCCAAAAAGGAAAGAGCTCCCAGTTAAAGACCAATTATGGAGTCTTAAATTTGATGGCTCTAAGTCCAAAGCAGGAAGTGGAGTAGGGATTGAACTAACCAACCCAAAAGGGAAGACTTACTTTGCATCTTACAAGTTGTAGTTTGGTTGCACAAACAATGTGGTTGAATATGAAGCACTCACTTGTGGACTTATGTTTTCTCATCAAAAGAAGGTCACCGCTCTCATGGTGATGGGGGATTTTGAAGTAATTGTAAATCAGGTACGCAACCAATATACTTGTCATAACAAAAGATTGGTTGCATACAAAAATATAATTTTGAATCTGATTGAAGACTTTGACGCTTTTGGGATCACTCGATTCGTAGAGAAGCTAATCAGATTGTAGATGCCCTTGTCATCACTGCTAGCACCTTGGAGCCTATGCAAGACTCTAAGCTAAAAATATTTTCAGTTGAATTAGTCTCAATCCCAGCTGTCCCATATAATGTCCGGAATTTTCAGGTATTTGATGATGACCAACATATATTGGCTTTCTTGGCAAGTTCGGATGTCTTTGAAGAATAGATAATAGATGAATCTGAGAGAGATCAGGGAGATTGGGATCCTGAGAATGGTGATGCGGAAGGGATACTAGAGTTGAAAAGAAATAGTATTCCAAAGGGGATGGTAGCTTTAGAAAGAATCTTTGACTCTAACCCATGGGCTCGTCAAAGGGTTCCCATAGAGAGTGATGGGGGGAAGTATAAATCTGTTAATCTGACTCACTCGGGTCCTAAAAGGAATGTTCTCATAAGAAAGACAACGCTCGTTCAATGCTTTGATTGAGCCCCTGATTCAGAAGGCAGTGCAAAAGCTCCTATCTACAAGAATAATCTTCCCAATCAGACATTCTACATGGGTTGCAAATTTAGTTCTTGTCCGCATGAAAAATGATGAGATCAGGTTATATGTTGATTTTAGGAATTTAAATAAGACCTCTGAGAAGGATAATTACCCACAACCTTCTCTTGATGAGGTATTACAAACATTCAATGGGTCCCAGATGATTTCACGTCTGGATGGCTATTCTAGGTATAATCAGGTCCTTGTCAGTCATGAGGACAGAATGAAAACTGCCTTCACCACTAAGTGGGGCACATTTTCCTATCAGAGGATGCCATTCGACTTCATTAATGCTGGGGAAACCTTTCAGTGTGCAATGGACATAGTATTCAAGGACCTAATAGGTAAGTGTATCATTATTTATGTGGATGACTTAACTATCTTCTCCAAGAGCCAGGAAGACCATGTTGTAGATCTGGAAAAGGTCCTCAAAAAGTGTATAAACTATGGTGTCTCCCTTAATCCAAAAAAGTGTGTTTGGAGTATCTTAAGGGAAACTCCTAGGCCACATCATATCGGAAGAAGTGATATCCATAGACCCTGATAGAGTAGAGGCCATCTTAAAGCTGACAAGGCTAGGAAGTAAGAAAGAAATGAGATCCTTCTTCGGAAGGATTAATTTTGTTAGAAAATTCATAACAAGGTTTGCGGAAATTGTCAAACCCCTTAATGAGATGATGAAAAAAGTTGCAAAAATAGAATGGAGCAATGAGGCCAAATCTGCTTTCTTATAGATTAAACAATCAATATCTGAGGCCCCTGTCTTGACCAGCCCAGATTATCTAAAGCCCTTCTATATCTATTCTTTTGCGTTTGACCATTCCAATGCAACTGTTTTAACGCAACGAAGAGGTGAGGGAGAGAAAAGGCCTATCGCCTTCATGATCTCTCCATTTAAGAATGCAAAATTTAGGTACCCGCCCCTAGAGAAGGAGGCCTTTGCATTAATTCAAGTAGTAAATAAATTCAGGCATTACATTCTTCGAAGTCAGGTAATTTCCATAGTTCCTGATCCAACTGTAAAATCTCTCCTAGTGCAAAGCGAATTGGGAGAGCGAAGAGGAAAGTGGATGGCTATTTTGCAAGAGTTTGACTTAGAAACTCATCCAATTAAACTCATCTAAGGATAGGGTTTATCGAAGGCAATGGCAGATGTGGACAAGAATATCACATGTCAGTAGTACACTGTGTAGTCATTTATTAAGGATCCTTGGTACACAAATTTGATCTTCTTCCTCCTCAACAACAGATGCCCAAAAGGGATGAATGCTACTCAGAGAATAGCACTAAGGATGAAGAGTGCTCATTATATGCTCAAGGGGGGATCTATATACAGAAGAAATTTTCAAGGAATTTACTTGTGTTGTTTGGATCAGCAAGAGGCTAAGCACGCCATTGTTGAGTTTCATGGAAGACATGGTACAGGACATGGATCTGCAGATGCTTTAGCCCATCAAATTCTTAGATCAGGCTATTACTGGCCTTATGTATTTTTAGATGCACACCAACATGTCCAGATTTTCCATGCATGCCAGACCTTTGTACTTAGGGAAATAAATCCAGCAATGCCTTTGCAACAAGTGTGTGAGGTAAGACCGCTTGCTCAATGGGCACTAGACTTTATAGGTATCATTAATCTAAACTCTTCTGCAGGTCACAAGTTCATCTTGACTGTAACTGACTACTGCAAACGCCGGACTAAGGCTCAGCCCTACAAAAATAGCACCACAAAGGTGGTTATCAAGTTTCTAACTGAGAACATCACCACTAGGTTTGGAGTACCATTCGCCCTAGTATGTGATAATGGCCTTGTTTTTCTTCAGCTGAATTTATTCAATGGGCTTATGAACATAAAATCATTTTGAAATATTCGTCTAATTACTAACCTCAGGGAAATGGAGTGGTTGAGTCCACTAATAAAAATTTGTTGGAGGTAATTAAAAAATTGTTGTTAAACAATCCTAGAGACTGGCACACCCAACTGTGATTTTCCCTATGGGAAAATCGAACTCAAATCAAAGCCGCCCTAGGAAATTCACCATTCAAATTAGTCTATGGCCAAGACCCAGTCTTCCCGATGCATTTGCAAATACCTGTCCTCAATTTTATGTAGGAATTTTATACAAAGGATGATAGAATCGAGGTCAGACTACCAATTTGCTCAACATGGAAGAATAGAGAGATGTTGCTTTGCAGCAGTTCTCTAAGCATCAAGTTGTTGTCAAACGCTGGTTTGACAAGAGGGCCAAGGTAAAGGCCTTTAGGATATCAGATCTTGTGTTACTATGGGACAAAGCTAAAGAGAAGAAGGGAGATCACCAGAAATTTGATAGACTCTAGTTAGGTCCATATCAAGTAGTTGAGATACTAGGTGAGAATGCTTTTCGTTTGAGTACCTTGACAGGAGAACCTATTCCATTGCCAGTTAATGGTCAGTTTCTTAAGCATTATTTTGGCTCATGAAGGTCTGATGTTCTGAATAACTATACTATATTGTGTTATATGTATTTAGTTCTTTATTTTGTTGTTTTTGTGTTCTTATTTTTCTTTCTTTGTTTCTTTTTCTTTGTTCTTTTTTTTTGTTTTGTCTTGTTCATTAGGGATCTTCATTTCTATCCATTCCAAGAAAAGGGGTTGTTATGCAAAGTATGTTGTAGGAACTAGTGTTATATGTATTTAGTTCTTTATTTTGTTGTTTTTGTGTTCTTATTTTTCTTTCTTTGTTTCTTTTTCTTTGTTCTTTTTTTTTGTTTTGTCTTGTTCATTAGGGATCTTCATTTCTATCCATTCCAAGAAAAGGGGTTGTTATGCAAAGTATGTTGTAGGAACTAGGAGAGAAATTGATTTAGGTATTTTCAACGAGCACTTGTTGAAGGATTTCATTCTAAAACTCATGTTTTATGACCATTCTAATGTTGGTTAGAAAAGTTATTAAGTGTAAAAGGTACATTGTGAATATCTCATGAATTATGATCAAAATATATCACAAAATAGAGAAACATCTACCTAAGTAAATACCTTTTTATTTTAGGGTGGCTTTATCTCTGATTCAAGTGAAAAATATGATTCCAAGACTATAATGAAATTCATTTTAGTTCTCAACCCACATTTCAGACCAATTGCATATGAGTATTGAGAAAAGTTCATAAAAGGTTTCTACAAGTGAAGCTTAAGTAAAAAAAGAAAGAAGAGAAAGAGAAAACAGGCAAACTCAATATCAAATGGGTGAATCAAGTATCTCTATTGGGGCTATGGATGCCTGTCTGGCAGTAGAGAAATGCTTTGAGAGAATTAGAGGCATCTTCATCGAGGCTATGGATGCCTGTCTGGCAACGGAGCAATGCCCAGGATTTCATTGCACGATAGTTAAAGGACTTAATCTATGTAGCTTGGATCTTAGGTAGAGTTGTTCAAGAGTGGAGAAATTATCTATAAATAATGATGCACAATATACGCACACACTCAGATTTGAAAAAAAATCATGAGCACATACATCTGAGATTCCAGCTCAACCTTATTCTATATATTTGATCTTATTCAAGTTAGCATGCTTCATTAGCCAAGTAGTTTTTGGGTGACTGAATTCTTTGATGTCTTGAAAATTGGGAAACCATTTTCTCAGCCAAGTAGCCTTTTGTTATGCCTTGCATAACCACCCCATCTTTTGCCTTGGTCAAAATGGGTCCCCCTTTTCATTTTCTATCCTTGGTTGTTTTTCAAAAAAGTTTGGAGTTTTTCTTCTTCCCAAGTTTTGTTTTATTTTTTATTCTAGTGGAACCAGAACCGGAATGGAATCTAGTTTGAAACTGGTTTTGAGGATTCCATTCCGATCCCGGTCCCACTTGTCTCTTCGTTGGTCTTTTGGGTTTTGTCTTTGTTGTTTTTCCAGAGCCGAAGCCGGAATGGATATTAATTGCGGGATTGTTATATAGTCTCAAACTTGTTTCCATCTCGCCTTCACCTCCGCCTTTCGTTTGTTTGTTTGGACTTGAGATCGGTGATGGGTTTTCTTGTTTCGATCTTGGTGTTTCTCTTTTTGTTCTTTCTTCCCTTTCTTCTTTATTGTTAGAACCAGAATCGGATCCAGAACCAAGCTCAAAACTTGGAAAAAGTTTACAAATCAGTTTCTATTCGGTTTTCGATCCCACCTTTACTTTTGCTATCTAACTTTACTTCGATCACACAATAGTCTTGTGCTTGTTCTCGTCGTGATTTCACGTCCGACTTGCTGCATTAATGGCATTAATTACAGAAACCTCCCACGTATGAGGTCCAATTTTAACCTTAATTAAGGTTAACTCTCTGGCTATTATCACTATTTAACAAGTAAAATCGAACCAGAGCTGTGGTGCAACATTTGGGAACGCGATTCAATTGAAAGTGAGACATTTTTCACACAGATTTGCATCAGGGACCAACCTGTTGGATTGTGTTTGGAGGTAGGGTTTTTGTTCTTCATTTTTTGTTTGTTGTGTTCTGTTTAGTTTCTTGTTCTTTGCATGGGTTCGTAGCTCTTTGTTTTCTTTTGAATCCTTGTTGTTTGTTTTGCCTGTCTTCTCTTTTGTTCTGCTTTGTTTTTCTTCTTTTTGGTTTGTCTTTTATTTTACTGTTTGTCATTTTCTTGTTTGTTTATTTTGTCACGGTCATTTTCCTCATGCTCGTACCGTGGTTCCCTAGGTTTTTGGGGGTTTCGATCGTCTGCTACATTATCTTTATGGTGTTCTTTGATTTGTTTGTTTACCTACTGCTTCTTTTGTGTATCGGCTCGTTGGTTTCGAATAGGGTTAGGTTTGTGCCCTAATTATTTGAGTCGAAGGGTTTTTATAAATTAGGGTTTTTATGTGTGGCTCTATTTAAATTAGAAAATGATGCCCTAGTTGCTAGGTTTCCTCTCGGTCATATGGGGATAGTCTCGTACTGTTATTTTTAATTCCCTTTGTTTTATCAGGTAACCTCGTTTTTAGATTATGATGTCATTCGTTACCTGGTTGAAGTTTCTAGTGATGTCACGGTTGTTTTAAATTGGGGTCAGATCCATAATTGATTTTGGTCTCAAACCTTGGTCTGTAATGGATGTCGGGTCGGTCTTTGAGTCCGCTTCTGATAAGTTATAGATTTTGCAAAATGTTGTGCACATAGTTGGAACCGGAAGCGGAACAAGACATAGATTTGAAATTTCTTCATTGTACCCAAATCAATTTCCATCCCGATTCTGATCCCAAATACTATTTTGACTCTATGTCCGACCCCGCCATATGGTTTGTTGTGATTTCAATGCACATTCTGGTCCCGACCCCGGCGGTGTTTTAAAAAAGGATTTTTAGGGATGTCTTCTACCTGGTCCCGCCTCTAGTGTGTATGAAGGGTAAGATCTCTAACTGAGTTTTTGTCATATTTCTTGTAAATCTAATCTGGGGTTTTTATTGTAGAAACTAAAGAATGTCAGGAGCATCAGGTGAGGCTTCTTAGAGGATTCAACCCGTAGAAACTTCAAAACCAATAGCTAAGCCTAAAAAGGTTAAACCTGAACAACTCCCTTATACCTTGAGGTATAATCATCGAGGTCCTGTCATCACTGCTAGCAAGGTGGAGTCCGATTGGGCAGTTATAACTGATACAAATCTGGGTTTGTTCCATTATGAGGAGTTGTACTCCAAAATATTTGCTCAAGAGGTGACAGGGAGGACCCAAAGGGTAGTTGAATCAGGATTGGCTCATATCATTGTTTTTCCTTTGTCAATTCAATCCAGAACTAATAATGACAGTAGCTGGAGCCTATAATCTGGCTGCTAGACAGTGCATGGATTCACAAGGCAATGTCATCATTGATTTGACTCCCCAAATGTTCCAATTTATGTTCAATGTCCCCAATCCAAGGAATCCTAGCCAGCTCAATGAAGCAGAGGCTTTGAAAATGTATACTAACCATAAGAAATCCAACACAGCTCATTTGAATAAGAAATGGATGAGGACTAAGAAGAAGTCTCTAATCAAGCTTCCTGATCAGCCTAAAAGGGTGGAGTTCTACAAGGAGGTTGGGGACATAATAATGATGTTATCCAGAGTCTTTGGATAGAGGGATGCTTTTCACTTCAAATAATGGATGTTTCCATTCATTCAAACAATCTGTGATGGAAGGCAACAGTTTGGTTGGCCCCTGATTGTGTCTAAAAGCATACACAATCAAATGGTTAGAGTGAGAGAAACCAAGAGTTTCTTTATGACCTCTTATGTCATTTATGCAGCAGCAAGGAGAGGCATTTTTCTAGGGTTAAACAGAGTCGAGGTGTTGGGAGAAGCTGATGAACAGAATAAAATATGGAACCATTATGATCAGCTATCCTTGCAGATTTTTGAACTGAATTATAGAAGAGTTAATGATGCATTTTTGAATGTTATTATTAACCAGCTTCATGGAGATGCAGGGTATAAATTGAGCTAGGAGGCCATGGAATTCATTATAGAGTGGGGATATTGGTTTATCCAATACCCCAAGTTTACTCATTTCAGGTTGGCTAGGTTTGATGGTCATCCTCACTTACTCCCTAGATGTTGCAGCAACAGGATGGTCTTAATGGAGTTTGTTTACCAAGCCTTAGGGGTGAATTCTAAATTTGGTATAAATCATAAGCATGGTTGCCATAAGTTCCCCATGCAATTGGGTGAATATAGCTACCCACACCTTGTGGGAGATAAGGTTGTTTGTAATGAAGTGATGCATCTGAAATTGGGCCTGTATACCGCTAGGAAGCATTTTGGTAAAAATAAGAAGATGAATGCCTTGCTTGCTTCCATTTTTTATAGATATTGCAATCTATTGCAGGACTTCTGGAGTGATCTTTAGGATGAATATGACTTGAGGAAGAGGAATTATGAAAGATTGCCTATCCTTGTCATGGTGGAATATGGGGTTAAAGTGGACATTCCTGAAACACTATTAGATGATGGTGTAGTTTTGGATCCCTCATATGAGGCACATGATGTAGGTACCAAGAGTTTAGATCCTATAGATTGGGATGTGGAGGAGACGATAGATATCAAGCAAATAGCAAGAACAGTGTTGGATATAAGTATCCAATGGGTCGTGCTAAGAACCAAGGAGCCTGGGGGTCAAACCTCCAAGAAAAGAAAAGGTGCAAGTACCACACAAGGGTACAAGAGAACGAAGAAAAGAATGCCTCCAAAGGAGCCCTTGGAATTCTTCCCTCCTGACATAGAGGAGTTTGAACTTGAAGCTTTGGCTCAATATTTGCCTGAAGCACAAGAAGAAGAAGTCCCAACAGGACCTGTGGCCTCAACATCAGTTATGGGTGAGTTGCCTACTCAACTCCCTCCTACAGAGCAGCCAGGTGAAGAAGTGCCTAAGGGAACCCTTCATATGGAAGTTGAGACTTTAAAGGGAAAGGAAGTTGAGATGGAAATTCATGATATAGAAACAGACTCTGAAGGTACTTTTTCAGATAAGGCGACACAAGAGGAGATGCCTCTTGATGAAATCAAGCATGTTTTAACAGCAGAGGATCAATGGGTACTATTTGAAGAAGCTAAGAAAACACCAGATGCCAAAGCACAAGCTGGGAGGAATTAGATGCCAAGGCACATGATGAAGCTTTGGCAAAATAGAAAGAAATGGATACAAAGGAACAACTTGATGCAGTACTCTAGAAACAACAGTTAGAGACCATGTAGAAAGTTGATGAATTGATCAAGCAGCTACAAGAAAAGGAGCATGAGCTCAGGGTAAAGGAAGAAAATGACAGATTAGAGATGCTGCAAAAGATTCATGAACTGGAGGAGGAGAAGGCCAAGCAAAGAAGAGAAAGGGAGGCCCTTAAGGATAAGTTTAAAATTATTGAAGAGGCCTATAAGAAAAGAGAGGAAGCAGAATGCTTTCAGAAAGAAAAGGATGTTGAAGAGCTTGCTAAGAAACAACAAAAGGAGAAGGAAGCATGGGACAAGCTCAAGGACTTGGAAGGAGAAAGAGATAAACTGCTTGAAGAGAAGAGGTTGGAGGAAGAACGACTAAAAAAGGAATAAGAGAATAAAAGGCTACAGGCGCAGAAGGATAGGGAAGAGGCTGAGAAGGTTGCACAAGAAAATGCGGAAAAAAATAACAAAATGTTCAGGAGGTTGATTCTCAACCTAAAGTTAATCTATTGTAGCCACTATCTCCTACAACTGTTGCCTCTTCCTTTGCAGTAATGGCTACCACTCCTAGTGCTCGTACCCAGTTAAAGATGGATCTTGAGAATAAACAAATAGCTCCACCACAGCCTCTTAATTGGAAAGAAATGGTGAAGGAGATAGAAAAGGAGAAACCCAAGAAGAAGGCTAGAGTTCTTCATTCCGTAAGGCTCACCGAGATAAGGGAGGTCATTGCAGAATGTGCAATTCCGGTGGTGGACAAGGATAGAGGGGATGTGAAAATAACTGATTATCAATTAGGCATGGTCAATTTAGGGAAGCCTACAAGGAATCAACAGATGAATCTGATTGATGTTGTAGCTTCATCCACAAAATCCATAATGATTAAAGACAAACAAAGGAAGGATGAGCTTAAGGCTCAATTAGATCAGCTGCATACTTTCTTAAGAGATACTTCCATCCCTAGGTCACAACAAGCTACTGCCTTGGAAATGCTAGTATTACTCAGCAAAAGAGAAGTTGATGATCTGGTGCAAATGAAGAGTAAGTTTGGGATAATGGATAGATGGATACATAAGCTTAACCAGGAAGTGGGTGAGGTGTTGGTAAGCAGTCTTAAAATTCATAAGACAACGTTGGAGTTAATAGAGGAAATGAGTCACCACACTGAAGCTTTAGAAAATCAAGAGGATGAATATAGGGGCTATGTCCAGAAAATAAAGGATATAAATAAATTTCCAAAGTCAACTCTTCTTGAGCAATCAATCCTTGAGGAAGAATATGCAGATTTCTTGGAAAAATCCTCAAGCATAATCGGGTTTAGATTTGATTTTATATACAAGCATAGGAATGAAATTCAAGATGCTACTAAGGATTGGAATGAGCAGCTTGATGAATTGGGAGCTATTATAGCCATTCTAGTTAATGTGGATATACCCGTTAAGGGGGGCATGCCTCTGAATCAATTAAAGGAGAAATGGGACAATAGGTTTCAAGAGGTTATGCAGAAAGAGGATGATGGATAGGATTTATTATTAGATAGACTAATGGATGTTAAAGAAGAAGTCAAAGTTATAAGGAGATATTTGATGAAGTTAAAAGCTATGAAGGGATTTGCCTCTACAGAGTTGAAGAGAATTAAATTTGATGACAGCTGGATTGATGGGCCTGATGTGGATATTCTTCAACAAGTCTTCTCCAGTTATGATGAGTACCTTCTTGATCAGACTATGCAAGAATGAGTTGGCAACAGGATGATCTATTTTGGGCACTTGACTTCTCCCTTTTCTCTCCTATTTCACAGGGCAATCAATAATGGAACTAGAGATTATGCAGTCTAAGTTTTTGAGGAGGTTTTGGTTCCTTGATTAGTGGATCTCAATTTTGATTGAGAGGGATTTGTGCTTGGCACACCTATATGTATTTTTGAACTTCATATTGTAAAGGTCGACTGATGAAAGTGGAATTAGCCACCTGATGATAGCAGATAAGAATTTTTTAGCTTTAAGTAAAGATACCTTGTTTTTATGTTCAGTTGAATTTAGATACGCTTTTATACAGTGTTATGTTGGAATTGAGTTTCTTGGATGAGGTTTATGAACCATAATCGGTCTATATGCCAATGAGTTTGTTGTGCATAAATGTTTCTTATTTTATGTGAATCAATAGGGGAAACCAGATTTCAAAGATTATTTCATTAAATTGTCTATGGATGGAATTATTACATGTTTGTTGATCTATGTTATTGGCAACAAATGAAGAGTTTGTTCTTTTAAATCTTAGAGTATTGTGATGAATGATTGTGATGGTTAAACTAAGCACTGTAAATGTATGCAATGGTATGGATTGTTCTGTGAATTGCATCATGTTATGGTTTTCTTGATCTGTTAAGAAGCATTCGTTGTTAAGAATATTTGTCTGGATGTTAGAGAATTTTGTTCATATTTTACTGATCTATGCCTTGATCTATCTTTTTCTATTTATTTAAACCCCCCCATTAAACATAGATTGATGAATCTGTTGTTGTTTGTATTCCTTATGACCAACAAAGGCCCCTTGAATATTACAGTTGCATTGGCCAATTGAGTGACATCAGACAATTGAGAACCAACTACCAGGACCTAGGGAGTTAGGCCACCCCAATAAGGCCACACCAATAAGTGTCGAGGCCACCCAAAATGTTACCATATCACCCCACTTAGTGACGAGGCCACCCAAGTGTGAGTCCCTATACAAAAAACAATTAAATTAACAAAAAAATGATTTTAGGTGATAGAAGATGGATTGGATGTTATGTAAACCTATAAAACCAATTTTTTATTAGCAAACATGGAGAATAATTGTCAAAGAGTCTATAAAAATGTAAGTTAGAATGATGCAATCTAATTTCTAACACCTTGATGATGAGGCTTCCCAGGCACAGAACCAAGACACCTATCTAGAATAAGGCCCCCCAACCGTGACATGCACACATTAAATATTGAAAACAATCGATCAAAGCTAGTGATAATTATGAAGTGGATCCCACTGGGCATGCTAGAAATGTGTGCAAGGAAACTATGCAATGAATGGTCAATTCAAACACCTAAATTGATCAAACACAACAACCAAAAAAAACACTCAAATTAGGTGTTGGGAAATTAAACAAACATAAAATCAAGAAAATAATTCATGTTAGATCAACTAGTTACATGAAAATGGTTGTGTCCTTTGATAATTTTGATGTGTGCTCTCAAATCCTGTAACATAATATTGCATTCCAAAGTGTGATAAAATTGAGTGATTTGAGGGTGAATTTATAGTTTTTGATGGTGTAGATCAACAATGAGGATTGAATGGAGAGATCAAGGGTTTGGATTGAGTGGGATCTCTCAAGCCATGATATTGTGCCAAGTGAAACAATTTGGTGGCTTGATAATATATTGGTACTTGTGAGGGTACCTTGGAGTATGGGGAAGATCTTGGTCATAAAGGCCTTCCTTGTCCTACATCTCTAATGTATGACAAGGAAGAGAATAAAGGAATTTTTAATTCCTTAGAAGTAATTTTGGGAAAAGAACCCATATGGGGTTTCTTTCCCAAAAGGGGGAAATCCTTTAAGGCTCCAAGGACAAGGAGGGTGAGTATTTAAGGAAAAGGATTTGAAATTTCCTTAAACATGGGTTAAATTAATGTTCAAATGTTTAGAAGGGGGATTAGATAGGTGATTAGGATTAGGCTTAGGATTAAGGTAAGTGGGAAATGATGGAGGATGTGACACATTTAATAAAATAATAAGTGTGTGCACATGGCTAATGGGGCGATTAGGATTAGTTTAAAAAATAAGATTAAGTTGGAGGATGGAACATGAAGGAAATAAATAAGTAAAATATATTTATTTAATTCTTTGGAGGAATAAAATTAGGATAGGTAAATAATTAGGAATAATTATTTACCTTAGGTCAAAACTTAGAGGGAATGATATTAAAATAAAGATATTTATTTAATTGAATAGATAAGGGGTAGGTAAATTAATTACCTTAGGATAGAATTTTAAAAATAGAAGAAAACAAGGAATATTAAGTAAATAATAAAATGTTATTTCATTAACATACGTGACGAGAATTAGATGAAATAGGGATAAATTGACTAAAAAATAGTGGCCAATTTTAGGTTTCTATATTTTTTCTCTATTTGAGATGACATTAAAATAATTTTTTTCTAAGAAATAATAAAATATAGGTGACACGATGAAGGACTAGGTAAAAAAATGTTCGGTATGGTGATGATAGAAGGTGATAGGTATAGGTGATTCCACCTCAAGAGGGTAGGTGGGAAAAAAGGGTTTTATATATCCTCTCAAAAGATGAAAATGATAGGAAAGACAAAAAAGGATGAAAAAAAAAAGTTCAAAGAAGAAATGGGGTTGAAAGAAGAAACAAAGAAAAATAGAGTGATGATGAAGAAAATATGGAAAAATGAGTGTCTATTGGTAAATAAATAGGCTATGGGAGGTTAAAACTCTTCATTTTTACCATTTTCAATAGTAAAATTGAGAAGAGTGTGAGAGGGAAGCATCGAGGAGATGGCGAATATTTTGCATGGAGAGTATCGTGCACAGTGGATGAGGGCCTACACGTGGTCAATCAATCTGAACCTTAGACTTGTACTTATTTTTTGATTTTTTTGTGGTGGGAAGTGAGGTAAAAATAGTGTAACCCAAGAGGGAAAATCACATTTGAGCAGCCTCATAGGAAGGTGGGGTAGCCTCGTAGGAAACAAGGCACCCTCGTAAGAAATGGGGTGGCCTTGTAGGAGAGTGAGTTAAAATAAGTAGAAGTTGAGGAGGGGAGGGAGGCTAACAATAGGGTTAGGGGATCTGTTACGTCACATGATAGATGATTAGGATAGAGTGAAAGTGGAGTGGATAGCTTAGTTTTTAGGTAAAATTATTAGGTGTATGGCATGATGCATAGAATGACTTAGATGTGTTGGAGATCCAAGAGCAAAGAACGAGGGTGTTGAGACTCATGGCACAATTATTAGAGGTTGAGAGGGCGACCTTGTAGGCAACCAAATTTTACTATGTGGCACATATGCCATTGATATATGCACATAGGTTGATGTTGATGGCACTAGCATAGGATTGGAACTCCATGATGAGTACCTTCCATCTCCCAGTGGAGGCTCGATGACCATGACACTTGAGGATGCTTGTAGGATTTATTGGGTATCGATTAGGACCTGCTTAGTGTATACATCTGACATCACCAGAGGTGGCATTATAGAGGTTATTTGGGTGGAGTGACCTACTAAGGAGGGGGATGGCATTGCACCTAGATAGTTGCAGGGGGATGGTTCCAACATTTCCCCTTATAAAAATTATTTATTTAATTATTTAAAGGAATAAAATTAGGATAGGTAAATAATTAGGAATAATGATTTAATAATTATTTACCTTAGGTCAAAACTTAGAGGGAACAATATTGAAGTAAACAAATAAAGATATTTATTTAATTGAATAGATTTGAGGCAGGTTAATTAATTATCTTAGGATAGAATTTTAAAAATAGAAGAAAACAATGAATATTAATTAAATAATAAAAATTTATTCAATTAATAATAGGTGATGAGAATTAGATGAATTAGGGATAAAAAAAATTGGTCGGTAATAGGATTTTGTATTGCTTGAAAAAATATTAAATCCTTTGCTTCAAAGATTTCATCAACCATCCAAAAAAATTCTACAGCTAACAAGTATTCACTAGAAGCATCTTAACATGCATAACATCATAAAATGTAGCCCTACCCACCTAAGATATGTTCAAAAGCTAACTATAATTTCCTTACATATATCCACATATACTTCAATCAGTTACTTACCCTATACCCTATAATTTCAACATCCGCGATAACTTTCAAACCCTAGCAAACCAAAAAAGCAATGTAACAATGCATTACTTCTGCAAAAATTTAAAGAGAGAAACATAATTAACTTGTCCTACCCATTGCCATTCCAGGTTTCCTTGCCACTTTCCCCTCCATCGTTTCACTTTCTGCTCTTTCGTTTCCATTTTTTCCTAAGCAATAACGAATTCCACCTTCATCAACTCTACAAAGAGCTTCAGGGCTTGCCAATCGAGCCTTGATTCTTCTTTGCAATGGTTTTTCATTTCTCCCTCTGACCAATGAATGAATGGAACAAATCCTTATGCCCCTTCCAATTCCTCATTCTCAATGACTTCCCGGATGTTCAAACCTTCTCCTGGAACAACCCATTCTAATATTGTTTCCAATCCTTCCAAAAAGTCTCTATGCACAATCATTTCCATCACTTCCCTCACTATGCTTATCGATTCTCCTAGGTCCAAACCCCATGCTACTATCAATGACTATACATCCATGTTTTTCCTATATCTATAACTTAAATTTCCAAATGATTTCCCCAAAATCATTCGAACACTTTGCACCAGTTGTTCGTCAATGAATAAGAACATTCCCATTAGTCTCTGCTCAGAGGCATCACCATAATGGATTCAGTTGCCTCCTCGACTACAGAGTGAAGTTGGCCTCCATTTGAACTATGTTGTAAATAAGCCGCCACCACAACCACTCTTTCTTTATGCCTTATTTTTTACGCCAATCGCCAATACTTTCCTCAAAAAATGAGGGTTGAGAGGTAATAAATTTCTTGAAGCAACACTCACCATTCTTAATTATCCCTCGTACTGGGGATGCCACCACCAACCTATGCATCGTTCCTCTAGTCATGTCAACTTACCTCCATTTTCTCTCTAACTCACTTAATTAATGCCTTGTCCTTACCATCATTACTATCTCAATCCATTAAAATCACATTCCTTAAATCTTCTATTCTTAATTCATCAACATCTTTAAAAGTTAAAGCCCAATTTGATAAGATGTCAGCCTCTGAATTACCAGATCTCCTTATGTGACTTACCACAAAATATTCACATGTGTTTAGTTCCTCTCTAATCTTCACAATCATTTTTTGGATGTGCCATGCCCCTATCTCTCCTTTCATTATTTCTTGAAGAATGATGAGTGAGTCACCTTCTAAATGTATTCTTGAATCTCCTAGTTTCTTGCCAAGTTTAATAGCCAGTAATGTAGCTAAGGCTTTAGCTATGTTATTTGTTCCTTCCATCAGCTTCTTCACCCCAAATTCTACAATATTTCCTTCCAAGTCTCGAATGATGAACCCTGCACGTAATGGTCTAGGGTTCCCTTTTGATGCACCATCAAATTTTACTTTCCACCATCCTTCCCTTGGATTTTCCCATGCAACCACCATTGATACCTTTTCAGTTGGTTTAACCCAACTAGGCCCCTTAACGGGCCATTAGGGATAATTGACTAAACAATAGTGGTCAATTTGAGGTGTCTACATTTTGTTCTCATATGAAATGACATTAAAATAATGGTATTTCAAAGAAATAATAAAATATAGGTGACTTAATGAAGGACTAGGTAAAAACACACCTCAGTGCATAGATGATAGAAGAAGGTGATAAGTATAGGCGATGCCCCCTCGAGAGGGTAGGTGGGAAAAAGGGGCTTGGATAGCCTCTCGAAAGATGAAAATAGTAGGAAAGATAAAAGAGGATGAAAAATGGGGCTGAAAGAAGAAATGGGGTTGAAAGAAGAAACTGAGAAAAACAAAGTGAGGATGAAGAAAATATGGAAAAATGAGTGTCTATGGGTAAATAAATAGGATATGGGGAGTTAAAATATTCATTTTTACCATTTTCAATAGTAAAATTGAGAAGAGTGTGAGAGGGGAGCATGAAGGAGATGGTGAATATTTTGCATGGAGAGCATCATGGGTAGTGGATGAGGGCCTAGATGTGGCCAAATGAGGTAGGCGCATGGGTAAGTCACTCTGAACCTTAGCCTTGTACTTATTTTTTAATTTTTTGGGGTGGGAAATGAGGTAAAAATAGGGTCACCCAAGAGAGAAATTATATTTGGGTGGCCTCATAGGCAAGTGGAGTGGCCTCGTAAGAGAGTGAGTTAGTTAAAAGAAGTAGAAGCTAGGGAGGGGAGGGGGGTCGACGATAGGGTTTTGGGAATCTGTTAAGCCATGTGATAGATGATTAGGATAAAGTAAAATTGGAGTGAGTAAATTATTTTTTAGGTGAAATTGATTAGGTGTATGGTATGATGCACAAGTGGAGTTAGATGTGTTGGCGACCCAATAGTGATGACCAGGGGTGTTGAGACTCGTGGAGTGATTGACAAAGGCTAAGAGGGTGTCCTTATAGGTGATCGAATTGTAGTATGTGGCACATATGTCATCGATATATGTGCATAGGGCGATGTCAAGGGCACTAGCAAAGTGATGAAACTCCAAGATGGGTACCTTTCATCTCCCGATGGGGTAGATGATCGTAATGCTTGAGGATGCTTGGAGGATTTTTTCGAGTGTCAATTAGGACCCGATTAGTGTATACATCACCAGAGGTGGCATTACAAAGGTTATTTGGGTGGAGTGACCTACTAAGGAGGGGATGGTTCCAATATTTCTCTTAGTGATGGTATCTCTTGTTAGTAGTATTCTATTCTTGAAAAAGAGTGGGTGAAATTTTCACATTAGCTTGGTAGAGTGTATGGTAGCGATGGTAGAGAGTAGAAAAAGATTTGTGTGGGGAGCTTGTATGTTAGTTCACTTATAACAAGGATTTATATATGATGAATTTCAAGCATGGACAAAGTCTAGGGCATATCACTTTGTTGTAGGTATGGGAATGGGAGCACATTGTTGTGCTATGATCGGTTGAGGATAGAGTAGCAATGGACTATGGAGAGCCCTATGTATTTGGTTGAGAGAGGGTGGTATAGTATAGACAAGTGGGAGACTTGAATCATTGGCGGTGGGTTTTGAATGAGTTAGCAAGGGGAGACATTGTTTGGAGACCCTATTGTGAAGGGGAGACGTGATAGGATAACCAATGTTACCTATGATATGCCATCTTGTAGTGCTACATAGTACTACAACAAATTGGTCTACATCAATGAGTGTTAAATGGGCCCCATTACTTTATGAGCTAGGAACAAGAGGCAATAGATTGGGGGCCACAATTTAGTAGAGATGATGCACTAAACAATCAGGTGGATATCGCTAGGGTGGAGTGGGATGAATAAGAGCATGTAGTGGATTTAGGTACTAAACAACATATAGGAGATGGTGGTCAACACAAATTCCATGTAGGTTGACACCACTAAGGTAGAGGAGTGTACATGAGTGACTTAGAGATGTTGTGAGGGAGGTGATGTGATGAGAACGAGGAGGAGTGGTAGGCATGGTGAGGGGGTGAGGAGGAAAATCTTGTGAGGTGGCTATAGCAAAGTTGGGGTGTCAAGAGAGGAGGCAGAGGAGTGGTTAGAATATGTGGAGATGGAGATATCAAATAGAGATGGAGAGGAGAGAGGATAGGAGGCTACAAGAGGAGGGACTAATGAGGATACAAGTAGAGGGTGGAGACTATGGAGAGTAGTAGCAAGAATAGTGATAGTGGCGAGATCAACATCAACAAGTGTGAAGGAAGAGGGATAGAACTCACAGAGGTGGAGATATAGAATTCACCACAAGTGGAGATCTACATAGATAACCACAAGTGGAGATCTACATAGATCACCACAGGATGAGTCACAAATATCACCACAAGTAGATGCACCAATATAGGAGGGTGATGATGGAGAGGAATCCTTGGAGATCAGACTAACATAGGCATGAGTGAGCGAGATTCAATTCAAATGATATTAGAGGATTTAGAGGTTGAGTGAGATGGATTGAGGAGAAATTGAGATGGATTTTAGAAGCAATTGCAAGGGGTTGAGGTAGAGATCACTTGGTTGAGAGAAATCCTAGGATTACAGGGTATAGAATAGGAATTTGTAGAGGTATCACAGGTCTTATGGGAGGCTAGATATTGGCAATCACTATATGAGTAGTTTGTACCAGTAGATTAGAGAGCTCTGAGCTATATAGATCATTGAAGGACTAGGGTATCTGGGTCAACTAAATCAAGGAGATTGAGGAGATCAGTGAACATGGGGCCACCATGAGGATCATCACTAAGGCCATCACCAAAAGATGAGGCTCTTTATAGTTAGCATATTATGGAGACTGAGTGGATATATGCCCTAGGGTGCATTTTTATTATGCTCTATAGAGACAATGTATTATGATGAGACCTTGAGGTCTATTTTGATGTAATATGGAATTTATGTGATGGACATTATTATTTATGGTATATAGTAATGTTAGTGGATATACATGTATGTTTTATGATGCTTTTATGATGATGATTATGTATAGGTTTTTTTATTTATGTTTATGATATCTAGATACTAATGATGATGTAGGATATGTATATGTGGATGTTTATAATTTGTGTATGGATGAAAAATGCTAATGTGGATATGTAGTTTATTATGCACATGGATAAATGAATCTTAGAATGTACCTAAAATTTACCTAATAAGGAATAAATTATTTAAGAAAAATATATAAACTAATGATAAGTCAAATATTTCTTAGAATAATAAATATAAACACCTAAATGAATGTAATGATAACGAAATGATGAATACAATTAAACTAACCTATATGATGCTAAATCAATGTAATGATGATTAAAATATCCTTCGAATACTAATCTAAACACCTAAATGAATAAAATGATGATGAAAAGATGCTTAGAATAAAAAATCTAAACACCTAAATGAATGCAATGATGATGATAAGATGCTTCGAAGAACAAATAAAAACACCTAAATGAATGTAATGATGATGAAAAGGTGCTTAGAATAAAAAGTATGCACACCTAAATTTATATAATCTTGATACAATGAGGATGTGGGATGAAAATATATGAATGTAAGGGTGACACCATAATACATCAGACGTAGGGACATAATGGGTAGAAGAAGGGGGGAGGATATGAAATAGGTGATCAACTACACATGAAATCCATGATTAGGAAGGGACAAATGATGGTTAGGATAAATATATATAGGACAGGATGAGATGGGGGGATTTGGAATGCAATGTAGTGAGTACTTAATTTGATATAGAATGAGATACTATGACTAGGGTATGAGCAACTAAGGTGACTTCACATTACATGCATAGGACTGACTCAACAAACAAGAAGGTTAGTCTAACATCTCACAAATTCATGAAGGACTTTGGTGGTCACAATGTTGGAAAATAAATAAAAGGAATGCCCCAACATAGCACAAGGTCGCAAAGGACCTTAGTGGGAACAACACGTGACACCCAAGAAGACATAACACACAAAAGAAAAGAGCATGCCCCTAGATGCACCATTCAAAGCACACCATTATATAATGGATTGTAGCGACCTTAAGTAGGTAAAATAGGGATCTTAAAATAAAAGATAACAAATATTTGAAAAGCATTAAAGAAACAAAAAGTATCTCAAATACATTTTTCTATAAGGTTGGTGGATGGGATAGATATGGTCTAATTTGAGGAACGATATATCTATAAAATACCAAGGATGGATAGGTAAGACCTAGGATTCTCGTGACAAAGGGTGATCAAGATACCTAAAATTTTTAGGGGCTAATAGAGTTTGTTTGAAGTACAAGCTTTATAAGAACATAGTCTTAACCCAAAAATAGGCACAAGGACGAGACCTAGTGACAACTCTGTACAAATGTGATCCATAACTATATACAAAGGTGATCCTAGATGGTGACACAAGAGAGACCTTATGTACAATACACATAATATATACAAGATGGACAATATATACAAAGGATGGTGTCATGTATAAACCTACTTGTAGGGCATTCATATTGTGATGCTCTGGTAGGATTTTAGGAGGTATCCAAAACAAGTGGATGAAGCTTAGGAATTGGGGGTGAAGCTTGAGAACTCAAATAGTAATTGAACTCATTTGATTCTCAACTATAGATATCATATTATAGATGAAGAACTATATACAAGGGTAGATGTGATAACACTAGGTGGATGTGGAGATTATAAAAGTTAGATGAGGATGAGTAGGATAATGAAACTTACACTTACGTATAACACTTGTTGTCAAGTTTTCACCACACATGCTTATCCAAGGAGCCACCAAGGGTGGTTTTCACCATAGAAAAAATATTTATCTTTACTATTTTATTTTGTTTTGGAATTTTTAAATATTTTTTTTTGAAAGAGTGGGATAACTTAACTAATTTAGGTAGGGAAAATTTTGAGGTGGATAATGTTGATGGGTTAATCCAAAGGTTGTCCTTTTGGATTATCCAATTGATATGCTTCTAAACCATATTTTGTTATAATGATATAAGGAATCAACTAGATAGGCTCAAAATTACCTTTCGTTTCATGGTCCTATTGATTCTCTTTGAGTACAAGATCACCAATTTGAAATTGAGAGATTTGATCTTCTTGTTGCAGCTTCTTCTAAGTTAATTTTGGTATGCTTGGAGATGATTTTATGTATTGAGGTTTAATTCATCAAGAAGCTCTAATTGATTCAAACGTGCAACCTAATACTCCTCATTATTGATAAGATTCTTCAATGATATTTGTAAGGATGAAGGTTCTACTTTGATCAGTAAGATAGCCTTGGTACCATAAACTACGGATTATGGAGTGGCATTAGTAGGGGTATAAATAATTGTATGTTAAGCCCAAAGAGTGAGGTTTAGATGGAGGTGACAATCACAACCTATTTCATTTACAACCTTTTTGAGATGTTTTAATAGGGTTGTATTGGTTGCCTCCACTTGATCGTTACCTTGGGGGTAATAGGGAGTATACTAATGATGTTGGATATGAAACCGTTCACACAGATTATGAACATCTAGATTTTTGAATAGTCTACTATTATTAGTAATAATGGTGGATGGAATACCATAACAATAGATGATATGGTATAAAATGAATTTAGATATTTGGATGTCGATGATGAAGGTGAGAGGAACAACTTCCACCCACTTTTTGAATTTCTCAATGGTGGTTATAATAAACTTGTTTCCATTAGAGAAGGATGGATGTATCTTGTCGATGAGGTCAAGACCCCATTGAGGAAAGGGCCATGGTGAAGTGATGGAATGCAATGCTTGAGAGGGTACATGTATTAAATATCCATGTTGTTGAAAAGGGAGACACTTTTTGACATACTTGTAAGCATAATGTTCCATGATGGGCCAATAATATCATGTTAAAAGAAGCTTCTTTGCAAGGGCCATACCACTAGTATGAGCACAAAAAATGCCACTAGGAATTTTTTGAAACACAAGATTAGATTTTGTTGTTTTAGACATCATAGTAAAGAACCATCATAGATTAAACTTAATATAAAGTGTCACCTAGGATGGTGTAGTGAGATGAGCATTGGATAAATGATCTTTGTTGATTATGGGTGAGGTTGGGTGGAAAAGTATTATCATAGGGGCAGGTGTAAATGTCATCGTACCAAGGGGAATTAGGACCAAAAATTACACATACCATCTCAGTATTCAAAATTTCGTATGTGGGGATAAGAATTTTTTCAACTATAAATTCACATTTATGGCTATTGTGAGGCATATCCAACAAGGAACCAATAGTATCCATCACATATGCATCCTTATTTTGGAGATGAGGAACTTGCTCAAACTGGATGTGGGAAAAATACATCTTGAAGTCATCTACCATACACTTGTAGGGAAGAAATTTATCATCCTTGGTTTGGAATTGATTGTTAACCTATTGAATTATGAGCTAAGAATCACCATGGACTTATAGGTGACTTATGTTGCATTGTACTACCATTCTAAAATCGATGATTAAAGCTTCATACTCTTCTATGTTATTAGTGAATGGGAATTCCAATCTAAATGATTTGGGTATAAAATCACCTTGAGGGGTGATAAAGAGTATACCTTCTCCAAATCCATGTTATGTATATGAACCATCAAAATATAATTTCCATGATGCTTTTTTTGTGATGGCGAAGATGGACTCATCGATTTTTTTTTGTAAATAGTGGATAATCATCAATAAGAGGAGCCTCAACTAACTGATCTACAATGATTCAACCTTTGATAATTTTTGATCCACATACTCTATATCAAACTCACTTAAGAGAATGACCCATTTAGCCATATGAACCATCAAGGATTTTCTTGATAAAATATATTTAAGTGGATAAACTTTATATATGAGATTGATAGAATTGTTGAGCATATAATGCCTTAGTTTTTGAGAACTAAAGACCATTGCAAGACATGTTTTTTCTTTGGAAGTGTAGTTGATCTCATAGTCAACTAAATTGAAACTAATGTAATATATTTCCCTTTATCTCCTATTCTCATCATTATGAGAAAGGTTGCCCCCAATGCCATTGAGGTAGCTGATATGTATAATAATAGAGGTTTCCCTAAGATGAGAGGCATGAGAACAAGTGGATTGGCCAAATAATCCTTTATTTTATCAAAACCTTGTTGAAAAGAGGAATCCCATTTGAATGTCATATCATTGCAAAGAAGATAGTTGAAAGGTTGAAATTTATCAATAAGCTAAGCTATAAATCTTATGATAGATTGTAATTTCCCTTGAAGGCTTATCAATTGCTTTATTGTTTTATGAGGAGGCATATCCATGATATTTTTGACCTTTGTAGGATCAACCTCGATGCCTTTGTTGGATACAATGAAGCCCAAGAGTTTACCTGATGTAACACCAAAGGCACACTTCTTGGGATTGAGTCTCAACTGATATTGCTCTAATTGACCAAAGATGCATTGAATAATGGTCAAATGTTCTTTCTAGTCTTGGATTTACCTAGCAAGTCATCCACATAATCTTCCATGATTATATGGATTATGTTATGGAATATAATAATCATCACTCTTTGATAAATATCACCAACATTCTTCAAGAAAAAAGACATAAATTGATAACAGAAAGAACCCCATGGGATTGTGAAGGCAATTTATGTGTGTCTTCCACTATAATGTGGATTTGGTTATGAAATGAAGAAAAATAGGGTTTCCCAAAACAAAAAGGTAAGTCAAGATGATGAGAATACCCTATTTTTCTAGCTTCATTAGGAAATGAGATCTCCACAAAGAGTTGACTAACAACCCTTAGGTTAATCAAATCAATGTGAGAATCTTCAAATTTCCTTATGCTTGAAGGATAGGGGTCAAGGTCAAACAACACTTTTGGGAGAAAAACTAAAAATAGAAAATCAACTCCAAAATGCAATCTAACACTTGAAACATCAATATTAAACTCAATATTAACTGAAGGTTGACTGGGACTCATTCACCTATGGGCGAATGGGTCTCTTTTTAGGTTTTTTCTACAACTTTCAAGAGCCTTTGATGTTGATCTATAGCTTCTAATTGGTCTAGGTTTTAGTGTCTACAAGCAAGCAAGTTGAGTTATGCTTGGTGGCCATGAAAAATACAAAGGCTCCACAGGCAAGAAAGTTGTGTTATG
>CM021106.1:507061394-507145466 GCA_007115665.2 Sequoiadendron giganteum | reverse complement strand
ATCCATAAAACCAAACTATACCAGCTTAACTTTAGATTTGAGGCAAACAAAAGAATAAAAACAATACTATTACTCAGAAAAAGAAGAAGAAAGAAACAACTGCATACCTGTAAGTATCACATGAAAGTTTCCATTACTTTAACATCCATAGTTAGAACTAATACATGTACAAGCTCCTTCCATCTTTTGTTCTGCTAGAACTTCCTCTCTCTTCCAAAACTATTATGAACCTTCAACAAAAAATCCATAGGAAAGAAAGATCAACTATTGTTCTTGAAGCTTAAAATATAATGATTAATAAAACAGGAAGAATTTGAAGGAAAACACAAATTGAAGGTTGAAGGAAAAGAATAGTTCTTAGTTAAATTTGATGTCTCAGTAGATGATTCTGATAGTTTAACAAGAGTTATTTATTAAGGGTTGTTTTGCCCATTAGATATTTACAAGTTTCTAGTGGGTAAGCAAAGGAGATTTCTCCTCATAACTTAATTTCCATGAGTCGTTATAGGATTCCATTCTTATGGGAAATTTAACTATCTTGAAAGGTTTACCTTCAGCAATTTGATTCACCCTTGACCTTATATATCTTTCATTTTCCTAGATGGAACTGATTTCTATCAAGCAACTGTAAAATCAACCAAGCTAGCATACATTTCTATGGAGACAAACAAAAATTACAGAGTGCAACACCAAGCTGAAAGTATCTTCCATGCATTATAAATTTAATATGATAAAAAACCTTTGCTGTTTGAACTCTTTTGCAATGGGTTTATTTAGCGTCATACCCTTTCCTTTGTTAACATTGAATGTTTTCATGATTATGTGTTTCTTAGGAGTCTTGGCAATGTTAGAAGTAGGTTTGTTGGTACTGGTTGACTCTACTACTAGAAAAACGTCCAGGGAGGTTGTTTAAGTGAACTTTTAACTGCCAGCAAGTCATTTTAATATATGTTCTAATAAATATATTTTCTGGGAGTTCTTGGTGGAAATGTGATGAGCAGTTGCAAGAATCTCTTTTGTAATTTTTATTGTAGGGAGTGAGCAGAAAATCCTACTTTAGTTTAGGCAATTCTTTTTCCAGAATATGGAAAAAAATCAGCTTTTGAATCATTTGCAAATACATGCATCTTAGTCACAGAGAAAAACAGGGGAGACACAAACACCAACATGGTAATGAAGATAATGGACTTAATTGGAGATAAACAACTGTGTCATATTTTCCCATAGGGAAAGGTGTGTTCTAGAGGAAGGTTTTAACTTGTTGACCACATATGAATGATAGTTGGACACTCTATGACTCATCTGTAATATCACATCTAAGATATATTCAATTCGCTCTTGACCTATGAAAGTTATTAAAGATAATTAGATGGAGATTTTAGGATATATTTGGTTGTTGAAAATGGCGTCTTCATGTCATTTCAGTTTGGGGGTGTTTGTTTCTTTTAATAAGAGTTTTTAGGCATTACACATTAACTTCAAGGAGAGATTTCTAAGAAAGAGATTTTATTAAAGAAATAATTATAAGACTTTGAATACAGAAGATTGTGAAGGATTGTTAGTAATTTTGTAAAGATGTGCTAGAAAAAAATTCTATGCCGGATGATGAATATCCACTTCCAAAACAGTAATTACAAATTTAGCAAGAGCGAGGAGTGAAGACAATTGAGAAAATGATAGGGAAGGTCTCCACTCATTTTGTTGTCGGAAAGGTTTAAGCTTTTAAGAGATAGGAGATTGCCTAGAGAAGGAGAGATTGGACCACTAAGCATCTTGCCCCTAAGGTTTATCATCTATGTAAGTAAAATTGATAAGCAAACCAAAGTCGGATGGGATGGGACCTTTTAATTGATTATCATTAAGGTCTAAATAAGTAAGATCAACCAGTAATCTCAAGCTAAATGGCATGGGACCGCCTAATTGGTTCTGGTGAAGGTCTAAATAAGAAAGACTTTTCACATTAGTAGGCATGTCTCATATATTTGAAGGAATCCTATCGGTAAAGTTGTTGCTGCTAAGATCCAGATGTCTAAGACTGGTGAGATTTGAGATAACCTTGGGTATACCCATAATGCGATTTCTAGAGAGGTCAAGATATTCGAGGAAATGAAACTTTGATAAACTACTAGGTATGAAACCATTTAACCAATTAGAATTCAGATCAAGCGAAGTTAATTTACTCATTTTCCTCATCCGATTAGGTATTCGTCCTGACATCCCATTATCTCTATAATTTAGGACAAATTATTTAAGGGGGTCAAACATGAAGGGAAAGAAGTATACCAAAAATTATTAGCAGTCAACGAACATTACTTGAAATGCTTCCAAAAATTATTACCACTAAATCCAAATACTTGAGATGCTTCAATTGTGGCAAGGCTGAACTAATGTCCCCACCCATATCTTGAAGTCTAAGTTCAAAGTAACTCGAATCTAACTCATAAACATGTCCACCCAACTCCATTTCCTTGCAGTGGATACCTTTCCATACACAAGTCATGGGCTGTGATGGGGGTTTTTCGCTACTGGGTTAGCTATAATATTACCAATATAATTTGGGGATTTGTGTATTGTATTCGGGTCTCCACTAATTAATTGTCTTGGGGAGTGTATGTTTATCATTTGGCATACCTGTTTCTTCATAGCACATTTTTTTGCGCATTTTTCTGTAACATAAAATGGTCCTTTCAAAACAATCAGGGGCCTTCATTGAATTGGCTTTTGCAGGAATAAGTAGATGACTATTGAGGGATTTCAAACTAGTTACCATTTTCAAGGGTTGGGTAGTAAACCAATTGACATCAAGGCAATGGTGTTGAAGTCGATACTGCTCAATTGCATTTTACTCAATTCTTTTTGTGGGTTCGAGAGGAAGAAAGGAACTCTGTTAATTTGGGCAAATCCTGGAAATAAATAATTCAGTATTAAATTACTACTAAATTCACAAATGTAATTAAATAATTCAGAGTGAAATAGAGGGATAAAACATAGCTTAAATAACCCATTGAATGACCTGGGCCATGGTTATGTTCTTTTTTGGTAGGTATGATAATTCTTGGTTGAGGTTGAGTTCCATTAGAAAGCTCTATAGCTAAACATATATCAGCTCTTAATTTCACTATATAAGCATGTAATTGAGCCATAGCTTTATGCACACAGTTTAAGCAAAGCTGCAAAACTCGATATCATTATAGAAGGATAACCATCAATCCTTCAGATTAATGGTAATTGTCAGGCCAAGGGAGATCGAGCTAGAGCCAAACATCTACTGGCTGAAAAAAGCTATCAAGATATTCATAGTTCCAACAAAAATATCTACCTTGTTCTCTAGAGAACAAATTCTTTTTATCCTCCCAATAGAATTTTTTATGGAACCGTCCTCTTCAGTGGAGAAATTCATTAGGCCCATTACTGTAGTAAGTCAGTGATGTAACAAATAAAATCTACATTGTACAACCTTAGACGCATTTAATAGGGTTAATTTTAGTCGAACTAGGCTCAGATTTGAAACAAACCCAACTCATTTGACCCACATCAGAATGTAATCTCCGCCTACCCAACATCAAAAATGCAAGTACAACTTACTCAACCACATTTTAACTATCCAAGATTAAAAAAGTCATAGAGCTTCACAGAATTATCAGAACTAAAAACACTGATGCAATCAATTACAGCCTCCCACATCCATAAAACCAAAACCATACCACCTTAACTTTAGATTTGACATAAACAAAATAATAAAAACAATGCCATTACTCAAAAAAAAGGAAGCAGCAAAGAACTGCATACCTACAAATATCACAGCTGCAGTTCCCATTACTTAAATACCCACAGTTAGAACTAACACGCATACAAGCATACAAGCTCCTTCCATGTTTTTTGTTCTTCTGGTCTTCCTCTTTCTTCCAAAACTGTTATGAAGCTTCAACACAAAATTCCCATGAAATAAAGATGAACTATTGCTCTTGAAGCCTAAAATAAAATGATTAATAAAACAGGAAGAATTTGTAGGGCGCCGAGTCTTTGCTAGATAATCGTTGGGAGGATAAACGGACAGATGGATCCAACCGTTGATGATGGACGGTCAGAATTTAAACTTCCAAGATCTGTATTTGCCAAGGAGGCGTCGACCCGGAGTCGGTCATGTAGAGGAATATAGACGTTGAGTTTTTGAATTTGAATTAGTTAGAAAATAGATGTTGTATAGTTAGCAATGCTACTTGGAAGGTAATGTACACACAAGGTCTAAAATTATTCGGACTTTCTTAGTGCCAGGCAGTTCAAAGCAATAAATTTTGAAGATTCATGTAAATTTTTATATGAAGGTGCACCATAATCTAGAGGAGAGTGTATTTTACAACATTAACAACATGTGAAGATGAATTAGGAGTCTAGAATTAAATTTATTACAACAAGTATCAAGACAACAAGACCACATTAAAATAGTTAAGGATTATCCACCCTTCTCATTTTTATTTGAAATTTATTATTTATATGTTTAAGTTTAAATTATTTAATTAGTTTATGATTCAAACAATGTGATAATTGTTTGTTGATTAAAAATAGATAGTTTATAAATTAATTTAGGGTACATTTTGTTTTTCTATATTTCGATGAGTCTATTTAATCTTTTCTTTATTGGGGTTTTGTTTTAAGTTATTTTTACCCTTTCATAGGTATTTGATTGATTGTTGATTCACACACTATGAATGACCATCAACCCTTGTCTTTAGCTTATATTCATGCTTATATCAAGGATTTCAATGTGTTCACATACTTAGTTACATTTGATTCTTTGATCCTTGATTTAACATTTTATCCTTTTTTCACAAGGATAGTAATGATTGTTCCATGGATATTAATTATGATTGTTGAAGAACGTTTACAATAAATATAAATAATCAATTTAAATGAAAGTTACATATTTTTGTACTTCCATTCCACTATTAATAAATACTATAATCTGATCCCTTCCATTCCACTATTATAAATACTATTAATAAAGTTCTCACTTGTCCAAACCTTTTTCTAAATTCTCACTGTTAGGCAAAACAAAAGTAAGTTAAGAGATGGAAATCTTCTCAAGTCTAAAATTTACTAATTTTGATAACCCAAATAAACCTCTAAAATATTTCACTAGTGCAAACTCAATTTCCTTTGATGTGCATTGAAAATTTAAGAGATTGAAAAACTTCCAAGGAGAATTTTTACTTATATAATCTAAATAAAATTGTGTGCATTGAAAATTTCACTTAACTCCAATATAACTCTAAAATTTCATATACTTCAAATAAAGTCATGCACATTGAAAATTTCATTTCAAATAAAATTATAAAACATACCTCCTGAAATAAATACCCCAAAAAAAATTTTCATTGAAAAATGTTATAAAGTTTCTCTTGCTCATTGATACCAACAACACTCAGCTGAAAATGGAACTTTCCCTTCAACTTCTTGATATTCAGAATATTAAAAAGAAAGATAAACATTATTATTCAGCACCTAAAGCAGATTAAAAAATCTTAAACAGTAAAGGAATACTAAAACAAACACAGAAAGATAACCAAATTAAATAGATCTCAGTTAGAATTCGCTGGCAAAGATCACTTTCGATATTGGAGAGTTGAGAAGGCTAACAAAAGGAGCTGTTTCTTCTGAGAGAATCTTCTTTTCGAGAAAGCAAATTTCACTTGCTTCTCATTTCTTTGGTACAGCTTCAGACATTCTCTGTTGTCCAATCCTGCAGATTTTTTTAAATAGTATAAGCTTTTATTTATGAGAGAGTCAATATGTGGGGTTTGTAAGCCATTTAGTTTCAAACAGAAAGGTCCCAGATTAAGCTGAGACCCTTTGATCAATCAAAATTTAGGAATATGCTGGAAAAATACTTTAATGGGTTCCTTTATTAGTTCATAATAGGAAATTCATATTTGGGGAACGTCTCTACCTCCCAGGATTATTTGTTTTCTGTTTGGTTGTATGTTTGTTAGTTCCTGTCTGGAACTATAGCAGAGGCTTCAAACGTTAAATAGTGATTAAGATGGATGGATGTTTTCCTGACACATGTTCAAGAGGTGTCACTTGGCTTGCAAAGCCACGTCCCAATGAGAGTCTAAGCTACATCTGTTGCATGCCTTATTTTCTATCACTTATGTTTTTCTTTGTTTTCTCCATGCTCTGCAATGTCCTCATCTGCATATAATCAATTTTCATGGCGGTGTTTGTTGCTGAGTGCAATCGAAAGCCATGGGGGGAGGAGTTGTTCTGCGTAGTATCAGTAGAGTAATTGGTATGGGAGGCACTGCAAGTGAGCATGCTGGATATCTTGGAACAGGCATGCTTTTTCCAAATGGCTAGTTCAAGGCAAGCTCAATATTGAAAAGGGACATTCCCATTGTAGTCCATCCAGACCCCCAGAAAGATCTTAATTGGAAGCAGCTTATCCAGGTCCAAATTTAGACAGATTTGTGCATAGTTTAGTACTCCTAGGGGTTTGGTGCACAATTTTAAATAGGGCTTTCTTTAGCCAGTGTTCACTTGGGAGGAGTAATGGAGGAACCCAAAGAAGAATTGTACTTGGGAGATCCTCAGTTGGGTTGTATGTAGGATCCTAATGTTTCATGAAGAGCCTGGATTTTTTGAAGAACCATGGGTCTTCCTAGAAAATTCTCTCTTTTTGGATTTGAATTGAAGACTGCCATTAAATATCCTTTGGCCATCATCAATGTTTTCACTATACCTAAGGGCTTTCATTTTTCTTGAATATAGCATATAGGTTTTCAGTATCCTGGTAGCAGATGCATAAGCTTTATTCCATTTCCTTAAGGGAAAAGGTGAGTTTTATGTTTGGAAGATTTTTCATTTTTAAGTAGCAACCATTCTCTTTCTTGTCCAGGAAACTTGGGTGGTTGATTGTCCTTTTCGCATGTTATTGCATGAAACCTCTTAGTTCTGCATTGCATGATTTTACTAGTTCTAGAGCTTTAAGTTCTTGAAAGATTGCTAATGGTTGGGGAACCAGTCTATGAAACACACCAACGCATTCTCCACCCCATTCATGTGTTAGGATCATTGATGCTCCTTGATGAGGGTGCTGGGTAGTGCTTGAGAAATAATACCAGTTTCTATGGCTAATGAGTTGTGCAGCAGCAACATCGGCAGCATGAGTCACTGAGTTGATATTATAACTCTCAATTATAGGCATGATTAGCAACTTCAGACTTAAAGCTTTTACTTAGCGAAGAAATTTAATTTTTAGGGTTCACGTTTGCCATACAGTGTCACCTATATTCATTCTTTGGCATATTCATGTATTACCATCTAGTATGGTCATCATAGTAATAAGGGATGCATAATCTTGTGCTGTTAATAGCCTGTCAAATCAAGAACATAAGAACTGTGGCTATGCTTTTGTTCCTCTAAATAAGCCTTGTTATGTGACCATTACTAAATTCCATGTCTAGAGTGACTACCACAGAAACAATTCTTTATTTCTGCAATTAATTTTAACTTGTTTTTGTTTGCCTTATGTTCCGACAGATCAGAGACAGTTGATCTTTAGAAGTGCAGATAATCCATACACCAAACACAATCCTACATGTGCATTTTTTAGATTTGATTGATAGCTTCCACCTCCTGTTCCTTCTTGTTGGCACTAAGTGGAGCTTATTCTGAGACTATTATATCATAATATATGAAATACTGGGCCTTTACCATTTCACAATCTATAAACCATTAGAAATCACGGTAATTTCAAAGCTGAGCTCAAGAGGGTTGGAGCCTTGTGAGGTCAGAGTAAGCCCAGTACTTTTGTATTTGTATTTGTCATTTTACTCTTAAGGATAATCTTAAAGCTAACATCCCTTTTACCCATTAAATCTTTTGTTTATTCCTGTGTTCCACCTAGATATCTCTTCATCCCTTGGTGCTTTCCCTCCTTTCCCATTCATATCTCCTTTCTATTTTTCTAGGATTTTGTGGGTGCTTCTAGGCATCCTCCTTTTGAGTTCTCGTGTTTTCCCATTCACCCCAAAGGAGACTTGGTGGAACATGAGTTTATTTGTAGCATATGGTATAGAAGCAGAAAGCTAAATGATTTAAATATTTTTCTTCCTTTAAGAGAATGATTGGGTTTGCAATTCACGGTATGTGCTTGCCCAGATTGTTATAAAAAATTTGGTTTGTTTCTAATGTTTTTTAGCACATATACTATAATGCACTTATTTTAAGAGACATCAGTGTTATATTTTATGTTATTGACTCAGTGATATTGCTAGGTGATAACAAAGTTCGGATCAGAACAGATTGCCAAGTATGCATTTGAGTATGCATATCTTAAGAATAGAAAAATAGTGACAGCTTTGCACAAGGCCAATATCATGAAACTTGCAGATGGGCTTTTTTTGGAATCCTTCCGGGAAATCGCAAAGAAATACAAAGGGATCAAGTACAATGATCATTTTTTATAACTACTGCATGCAACTTGTCTCAAAACCTGAGCAGTTTGATGTGATAGTAAGTCTTCATGCCTTAGATTTGACATTGGTTTCAGTTATTTAATACTTTAAAATGCTTTAAAGAGAGAGCTAGACATTTTATTTTCTCATCATCTGTAATTCTCAATACAGCCGAAGGCAGAGAATCTTGCTTAGAAATTACTACTACTATAATATTTTAATATTTTATTTTATGGGATGAGAAACCTACAGTTTTTGAAAGCCGAGAGCTTTTCTCTTCAGTGAAGTTACTTAACATTCTTTTCTTTGATATATCGGTGGAGACTTTTCCTTGATGTGGATGTTCCTAACATTGAGTAAGAATGGGTCAAATTTCTTTCTATGTTGTGATTCTTATTGTTTTATGTCACTTTTGAAGAGTAGAGAGTAAAACTCTCTTATACAAGCATCTAAAAGCTGAATATGTTACAAGATTGAGTTTTTGCAGATTTAAGTAGTATTCATAATTCTGGCCTATATTACAATTACAAATAATGTACTGTATCAGATTATCTCAAAAATGAGCTCATTGGCATAAATGCACAGGTTTAAGATATTTAAGGTCTTTTTCAAAGTAATCCAGTCATTTCGTCTTTGACCATCTCATTCGAGAAACTAGAATGAGAACCTTACCCACCTAAGCCATACCTAATCCATCGTCCTTATTTTAAGCCATTATATTGTCTAGATTTATCTGTGGATGTGTTCATGGTCCTGAATATCAAATATTTTTGAGAAATTCAAGTTTTATTCTATGGTGGATCAAATATGCTTTGCATAGTGTAAAGTTGAAACTAGTATGCTTGCTGATAAATCACAATGTATGTAACCAGATCTGGAAATAGCAGTTATGCACTGGTGACGTACCTGAGACCTATCCTGAAACTTAGACTAACAATGAAGGTGAATTTCATGGTGCATAATGGGATCTGCAGATAGCAAATAATCTACAAGGAAGGCTTACAGTAGTGTTATAGGGTGTCCTCAAATCAATCAACAAGCTACTTGAACTTGATTCTTAAAGTATTGTTATATGCAGATATAACATTCTTATGATGATGCCATTGTGTGAATAAGGATGTTATGATTGTTAGATCTTTTCATGTACTGATGAATGTGTATGAATGCCACATCACACGTATTGGCCAATATAGATGATGCCATGCCAAATAACAACTTTAATATGTGCTAACAGATGCATTCAGTGGTACACTGCAAGCCAGTGCTCTCCAAACTAGGATCAGGGAGGACAAAGGGCACTATTCAATTAAGCATAACTAATAGTCTAATATCAGTAAAGGAGGTTCAATATTTGTCAGTGAAACACAAAAGAAGGTTTTTGATCCTTTTTTTTAATTTGAAAATATTGGGGTGGCTGTGCCAGCCCAACAAGAAAAACTTGGCTCCTGTGTAAAACTCATGTATAGGTGACAGGACCAAAATGAGAGGTTTTGTTCTAGGACCCACATCCAATACAAATTCTATGTGGGGATAATGCTTAAATTACGGTTATCTGTGGGGGATACCATTGCCATTGCAATTTGTCTTACCAGCACCTCTTTTGAGGACAACAAATGTCTGACCTACCTAAACTCTACAGTGCATGCACACATCAGAATGCAGATTGAACAGAAGTTATCTACTCAAAGCATTTATCACCCTCTATTACCACATGACCTAGATTTGTTTTTCCAATCAAATGGTTCTGCTCTCTGCAATGCTTCTCTATCGCACCCTTAATGCATTGATTGTTGCCTCCAAACTTATTCTGTTGTCTATCTAATCAACAATTGATGGACTAACCATCACACTTCTGAGAACTACTTTTGTGAATTAACGGACATTTTTGATATAGATGAAGATGCTAATTTAAAAATTCATTGACCCCTATATACCCACAATTATTTTGTAAACGTTGGACCCCTACCTTTTTGTCTTCTCTAGTATGGTAATATTTTTCCCACTAGTGGACAACAACAGTAACACGAATTTTGAGCAAAAACTTATGTCTGAATTGCATAGAAGGAAAAGAAAACAACATTTACTCTGTCAGCGAAGGCAAGTGCCCACAAGGAAATATGCTTTATAATTGACATTGTTACGGTTCAACAACAAGCCTAATTATACTACAGTTGGTTACTAGGCAATGTAGAGTTGAAGGCTAGATTATTTGGAAGCGGGAGATATTTTTCTGTAGTTCTGCTTCTTTGTCACATCTCTCTTAGTGCCTGTTAATAGCAGAGCCCAGGGTTTACAAGTTAAACCAGATTGACATCTCTCCAAGGGAAGCATCAAGCAAATGGGGTGAAGCTATTACCACTCTTTCCAATCTTACAATTCTCGAGATGTATGATTGTGGGTTAGCAGGATCACTTCCTCCCTCCAGAGACAATCTCTCTAGACTTGTTAATATTTAGATGGAATTCACACTAATAAATCACTCCTATTTATGATGTTTATTATAAAAAAAATGAGACTATACTATGACTACTATAACAAGAGATCATACAGAGACAAGTAGAAAAGAAGACACAAACTAAAGAACATAATAGAACACTTCAACCCACAATTATTTATATCTCCTGCATGTTTATAAATGGTATGTTTTCAAATAGTACGGTGATGGCTTTTCAGAAAAAGACAATTACTTTATGTGTTAAAAGATGATTTCATTCAACTCTCTTCGCAAACAATGATACTACATGGAATCCTTCCCAGATCTTAAAAACAAAAAATAAATTATACTTAAAGAACTCGCTTAAGAAGGGAGGTGGATCCCAGTTAAAACAGAGATGAATGCTAGTTGAAGAGGCTCACCCAGATCCCAATTCTTATAGATCATAATCAGATGATTGCTGTCTCCTTTAAAAGAAGCTCAGAAAAGAAAACAAAAAATGGGCCATAGCATAAATCATCACCATCATCAAGTGCAATTAGAAAGGTCATTAATTATGGTAGAAAAGAAGAAACCCCTAGCAAGGCTAGAAAATGTAGAATGGCATAAAGGATGGATAAGTGAAGCACAAGACAACTGGGCTTATTTAGATTAGATACAACAAAAAAAATTGAAAAAAATGCAGTAGCAATTTAATTACGTAAACTCAATTCTTTAGAAGTCCAACTTCTTATAATATAATAAGATTTTACATCGCAGTAAGGCATTCAATAGAATAAAGTGACCCTATTTTGGAAGGCTTATTTAATAGGGTAGCAAAAATATAAAATCAAACTAGTATGTAATGGCTTGTTTAATAGAGGAAATAACTATTTAAACTCACAAAGCACATAAGTAGCTAAATTCTCCAAACCAAGAAGTCTGAGCTCATGAGGCATACCTGATTGATCACAACCAGCTCACTGTCAAGCTCTTTAACTACTCGGTTTAAGGGAACAATGCCTCCACGAACCGTGCATGTTTGGATCTTCAGCTGGTACTGTAAAACAAAACAACAAACATTTTATTCAAACAAAAGACAGATAGGGGATGGTAAAAAAGAAAAACTTATAAAGCTATGGCTGATCAAGATTCAAAGGAAGCATCAATTTCACTTCAATGAAGACATTTTCCTTAACTTCTTGATATTCAGGATGTTAAAAGAAAGATAAACGTTATTATTCAGCAACTATAGCAGATTTAAAAACCCTTAAAAGTAAATGAACAGTAAAACAAACACAGAAAGAAAATCAAATTAAATAAAAACAATCTTTCATTCTAAAATTCTAAAAAAAGAAGATAAATTAACAAAATTGTTTAAGTACTTACCCAGATTAACTTTTGAAGCAGATGAAACTTCCCTCTAGTTTTTCCGTCTCCACAACAAAAGTCTATGTTACAAAATGAATAACCAGAAACTGAGAAGAAATCACAGGAAGTTTATGTTCTTGGCCATGGCTGGACAAAAGAGGATCAGCCAAAATTGGAGATGAAAATAGTTAACTTCAAACCCTTTTTATGCTACTCACTCATCTCCCAATGACTAGTCCAGCAATAAATCTGCCTCACCTTGCAAACCCATCTCATCTGCAGGGAAGACTAGCCTTTGGGATTTGCAAAGTCTGCTGCTCATTCTGTTCTCTCACAGTGAGAATTGTAATAGTATTGCTTTTTTTTGTTTATTGGAAGGCAATAAACAGATGGTTTGCAGAGCAACAAGTTGGGTGAGTGGGTATTGCCATCAGCATTAAGGACAATCTTATTGAATTCAGACCAGTTGTTCAATAAAAAATCAAACAAGAAATTCTGTTTACAGACAAAAAACAGGGCAGATCTGATAAATATTGACTGAAGATTTTTAGATTGTTTCCGTGACCGTTTCTTCCTGAAAAAATCCATCCCTGCTTCTGTTCTATTGGAATTTTTCATTGAAGAAGAATTGAGTCTACAATTGAGAGTGGGAATAGGCTGCCTGCATGTGGAGCCCTTGTAGAATGATACCAGTGGTCTCTTTCTCCTAAGAAATAAGTTGCAGGACAAATATGAACGACAGGGACTTTCTAACCGATTCAACAAGGACAACCCCTGATTACTTTTAGATACAGGTGCGGATTCCAACAAATGTACCATCTTCTTTTTCCTCAAATCTTATGGGTCTTTTTTTTAAGAAAACGCCTAAGAAAGCCCACCTGCTTTCAACACCAAATCTGTTTCAGTCTGCAATAAATCACTCCCTTCAATATCAACACAATCCCAAATTATTTAGAATTCCCGATTTGTCATATGTAAATCAATCCTATTATTATTAAATACCCAAGCCCATGTTGCAACTATTCCCCAAGTCCTAAAGCTCTCTTCTCAAAACACAGATCCACTGATCATAACCATCATTTGCAAGGGCTCAAGAAATCTAGAGACCCAGAAGAAAAAAACTTCATCTACTCAACGATCTGTGCCCAACCCAGTTGCCAAAAAGAATCAAACAGCCTACCCAATTCTTTAAACCCTTGAAACCCAAGGTAAACCACATTCCCAAGGACTGTTCAATAAGGTAGCTTACCCAAATCCTCACAGCATCGAAATCTTCATCCACAAGCCACCAATGGCTTGGATTCCTCTTTTTGGGTTTGTCCTGATCTTGTGAGATTGTTTTGTTAATGCGTGAGAACAACTTTCAGCTGACAAAGCAAAAAACAAACGAATGTAAAGGCCATGCATAACAGTCGATTCATAACGGTTATATCTTGAATGTTAGCTGTTTCAGTTTTTCTTCTGAATTATAACGGTCGCCTTTTTCAATCGTATTTTGCTTTAATCCTTCCTTCTGTCTGGAAAAGGAACAAACGAGAAAAAAATTATTAAAAAATGTCCAATTAGATTTTTTTTAAATATTATTTACATTGGGCTCACACAGAACGGTCAGACCTAACATTACCTTAAACATCATAAAGATACTTGGTTGGTTTCTCTCACCAATTCCACCTTCCTTTGCATATCTCTCAGAAAATTCATTTAGATCTTTCAGAAAATTCATTTATAAGATTCCTACCTTTCTTGGAGCTCTTCGAACAAATTAAATGGAATCTACGCTCCCAAACTGCAATATCCCAACGACTAGGGAATCTACGCTCCCCAATTCTTTTAAATTGATTAAAAATAGTTTTAATTGCAATTATGTTTATAAAAGAAAATTAAAACAAAAGTTGTGCCTACTCAAACCTAGATAAAACTAAAAACTATTCTATCTGATATGCAGTATATATCTGCTTTTATATTTGTTAAAACTAAAGCAAAAAAAGTTTATCTGCTACACATTCATGTTGGTTATATATTCCAATTTTTAAAACTTCGGACCACTTTTCTATACTATACACATCTCATTAATACATATTTGTGATCTCTTTGAACAACATTTTTTTAATTTTTTAATGGATTAGTTAGAAATTTGTTTGAAAGATTAAGGTTGAATATTGTAATAAAGTTGTTTTAGTGACTTATATATATTTATTGATGATTGAAATGATTTATATATATGGATAGTTGAGTATGTCTCAATTCATAGACTTGTATGTGTGCATTTGTGGATAATTGAGTGAATCCCAATCCACATAGGAAGGAGTATTATTTTTTATTGGTGTCTCAGTTGGGAAATTAAGTGAATCTCAATCCACATAGGTAGGAGTATTATTGTGGATAGTGGAGTAAGTTTTGATTCAAATTTTGGTTGATGTTTATTTTGGTGGAGAATTGCATGTGTCTCAATTCACAAGAAGGACTGTGCACTTGTGAATAGACAAGTATGTCTTAATTCACAAGTATTATTGGTGATTTAGGATATTTTCTTGGACGAAAGTAGTTTGAGTTGTTTTAAGGAGGTTTGATGGTCAGCTAGGACATTTGCTTAGACACAAGTAGTTTGGGGTGTTCTAAGGAGATTTGGTGGTTAGTCAAGACATTCGCATTGACATCAATAGTTTAGGGTGTTTGGATGAGTGAGAAGATATGGTGGAGATGCTTCTGTAAATTTTCAAATGGGCTGCAATAGTCAATTCATGTTGCAATATCTATGTTCTTTACTTTTTTTCTTCTTTTTATGTAAACCTCAAGGGGGTTTTGGAAAAATTAAGGTTTACATGTTATAATAAAGCCACCTTAGTGACTCAATTTTAGCGTTAAAGTATTAATTTGTTGGGACTTAGTTTATGATAGGTATTTTAGGTAATTTTTTGGAATTTATGAGAATGAAATGCTTTATAATCATTTAAACAATATATTATAAAACCTTGGAGAACTAATAATACATTATTAGTTAGATTTTTTATTGTTGTGAAAATGTAGATGCTCTTGAATTTTCTAATATAGTTGAACCTAGGACCTCCCATTTTCTATTAGGGTGCTCTACCACTAACAAACTAGCCCTTTTGGTGACTGGTTCATCTTTGGTTCAATAGTGGCTCATTTTCTAACACCCCCCTTGAGCGACAATATAATTGCTTAGGGACCTTAGTTTGGCTTGGCTCTACTAACTAGAGCTCTAATACTATTTTAAAAAAATTCACAGACCAACTAGGAGTCAAACCTAGGACTTCTCATTTTCTATTAGGGTGCTCTACCACTAAGCTACCAACCCTATTGGTGATTGGTCCATCTTTGGTTATGGTCTAAATCATTTTCTAATATTTTCAAGTTTACAACCAAGGTCAGTTTTTTGCTTCATAGGAGCAATCAAGAACCATGAAAATTAAAATCAACATCATGCGTTTTGGTGCAATACAATGTGTCATAAAATTTTGTGACCCTTGGGAGTAACCACCCTCTTTTATTATTGACCTTCAAACTGGTTAAAGGGATTTATAGTAGGTGGTAAGGGATACCATAGGTAGAGCATGGTAATAAATTCAAACCCTTCCTCCTTTTACATGATATACAAGATTCATTTATTGTCATTTGTGGATGCAAAAACATGGAGAATTTGTGAACAAGTATGTATAGGGTGATTTGTGTAGGTAGAGCAACAATTGAAATCCTTAGTAGTAGCAATGCAGTATTTTATAAGATAAATTATATGAATATATTTAAAAAAATCTTAATTGCACTTTGAGAATTTTTTATTTTAAAAGTTTGTGTAATAACGACCCTTGGTTACTACCAGTTTTTTAAATCAATTTAATTGCATCTTAAATATGATCTTAATTGATCAAGAAACTTCTTTTCTAATAGAAGTGCTACAACCCTTATCAAACAATAGCAATGGTAGCAAATTTATGCCACAATCTTATATTCTTGCACTACATAGGATAAGCTCTCATATCACGAAAAACCCCTAGACCCTATCTTATTCCTTGTAGGTTTCATTTGAAATGGTTCTACCTACAATCTTATATTCATTCAAGTGTGTCTTAATTCATGAGCATTATTGGTAATTTACAATATTTTCTTGGACACAAGTAGTTTGGGGTGTTCTGAGGAGGTTTGATGGCCAGATAGGTCATTTTCTTATACACGAGGAGTTTGGGGAGTTCTAAGGAGATTTGGTTGTCAGTTAGGCCTAGACATGAGTATTTTAGGGTGTTTGGATGAGTGAAAAGATATGGTGAAGATGCTTCTGTAAATTTCCAAATGGGCTAAGTTATAGTGATTACAATTATATATGAGAAGAATATATGATATTAGTACATTATAATTAGTGATTACAAATATTATTTGTCAAACTAGAGAAGTAGTCTTGATCTTAGTACATTATGGATGCTAAATTTTTCCACATAAATAAAATAATATTTTTTTATAGAATAATATAAATTTGATAACTCTACTACAAATTATAGGAAAAAAATTGCACTTTCAAAAAAAAGACATAAAAAATGTTACTGTATGAACCCAAATGAACCTTTGAAAGTTCTCAAAATGAGAAATTTTCAACATCTATAAGAATTTGTGATTGTTTAGAAAAAAACACCAAATTCAAAAATAATTATGCACCACTATGAAGCTCATGAATTTTTACTCCAACTAAAAAAAATCTTGCAAAATAGAGCATTTATGATCCATAATAGAGCCTGCAATATTTAGGGACCAAAACCAAAATGCAAATAGAGTAAGAGATTGGTTGGGGGAGGGTGTTGACGTTAGAAAAATCAGCAAACAATATATGCTTAAGATAGCCAAAATATTCCTTCAACCACAAAATCGCTATTGATTTCTCAGAAACAATTCTTAAAATTATTAAACTAATTGTTTGTGGTTTGAAAATGTCGTACGAGAAACATATGTTGTGTCTTAAGGGAAGTAAGATGGCAAAGAGTTATAAGTCAAATATTTATCTATAATATAACCTTATTTAATATGAACCCAAAATAAAATATAATTAATATGAGCTATGGCCTATAGTTGCACAATAATTTAAGGGATTAGGATTTCCTTTAGTGGTACTAGAACAACACAGTATTAAACATATTTTAAATATTACAACTTGATATAATTGGTAATCCACTTTGGATTTGAGGGTAAAAGCTTAATAGGACTATGCAATTTCTATCAACCTCTTAAATATTAGAACCTTGATATGGAAAGTATTAAATGGCTCAAGGAAGAATATTATAACTATAGGGAACCATAATTTCATTGCTTACTACATGGAAGGTAACAAGCGTTTAATTTTATTATGTTGTTGAAATTAAGTTAACAAATAATCCTACGAGATCTTGTTATCCAACATCTCTTGATACCAAGTGTTCGTGTAATTAATTATTTAATTACACTTTATTAAGTTTACTTAGGTAATAATTAGTTTACTTAATTAATAAGTAAGCTTTATTTAGTTGAGTTGTTTTTAGGTCAACATTAGGGTTATGCATACATTGCTTTTATAAAGCAATTCATCTCATTGTAATTTCTAAAATTCTGAATATATCAATTTGCACATCTTCATGCAAAGCTTTTGATTTTTTCTCTTTTGTGGAAGGATTTTCTGGTTTGCATGTTTGATCTTGGTTTCTAGCATGGTATCAGAGCCTTGATATGCAACCCCTTCTTAGATTTTGGAGAAAATCATTACAGAGCATGTTTAGGGTTCCTCAAGGGTTTCATGCCTTGAGTTCATTTATGCAACATTTTGGATCATATCAGGTATCTCCATTGGATTCAGAGTGTTGGAAAAAGTCAAGATTGGCTTTTATTTTTTTGATTTTGGTCATCGTTGAGGAAATCTATGAGGGTTTCAATCTCGGTGATTTTTTGCAAGCTTTGGGGGTAGCTGATTTTTCGGGGCACTTTGGGCTCAAATGGAGGTCACCATCGCGTTCATAGCAGCCAAAAACCCTAGGAACAACTATCAAATTATCAATTTTGGAGCAGTTGGTTTCTAAGGCAACATTATTTTTCCATGGAGGTCATACGGCCTCCCCAGCATGCTTCATGAGACCAAATTTCTTGAAAATCATGCAAAAAGAATAAAAAAAGCACATCAATTCTTGCATGGCCAGTGCAAAAGGGGACCGCCATCGAGCAGCCACCTGGCGGCCACCAGGTGGCCACCCAACGACCACCGCTGCCAAATCCAACTGCCCTCCTCCGCCAGCCCCCCCGGGCTCCTCTAGCATCCGTCGGGGTCATATGGGGGACCGGGCGCTATGTGCCCAGCCCGCGGCCACCTCTAGCCTACGTCGAGGTCACATGGGTGACCAGGGGCTCCACTCCAACCCCCAACCCCCAGCCCGCTAGCCTTTGGTCGTGCACAGGACTAGGGGCCCTCTTTTTTTTAAGCCCCCTGGGCGCCTGTAAGCCTTATTGTCCTTCTTGAAGAAACTTTCACTAAATCGAGCGTAAATTTTGCATACGCTATCATTTTTTTGCAAAAAAGATACCATTGGAAAGTTTATTCCAATGTCGATCCAGTGGTGAAGGTGGCTTTTCTAGATTTTTCTCCAATTTTATTTTGCAGGTCCTTGAACTCAAATGTTGTTGTTTTTAGTCCGGAGGGCATATCTTTTGACTTGGTGATCCTTTTTTTGCCATTCTCGCAGCATTGGAAAGCTGGTTTAATCCTCTAATAGATTTGTGGTCCATTATTAGGGAGGAAGTTGTGAAATTTGGTTTGTGCATGAACTCATTCTTGTTTTCTTGCACTAGGTTTACTAATTCTCTCTTGTTTATGCATGTTTAGCATTCTCTCCTTTTGCAATCATTGGGTATTGCAATAAATGAACTGATCTGATTAGAGTGTAGTTGCACTTTGATCTCCATCTTTATTATTGATGACAACTTGCATGGGTTGTATCTAGTTTCTTAGTTTCTTTTGGCCACATCTTGCTCTTGCTTGACACATATCATATTCACATCGATTCACACTTTAGATTGAGAGCCTATGGTTATTGATCCGCATTGGGTCACATCTCAGTCTAAGGGCCACTAAATTAATGGTTAATGTTTCAGAATCTTCATGGTACTTGCTCCTATGGATCAGTTTTAGTCACAGTTTGGCATCATCATTGAGATACATGGCTTCCAGATTATTTCATCATATCATTCCCTCTTATGGGGGGCATCATTTTATCTACTATTACTTCATAGATTCCAGGGTTGTTCTCATTTGTGAGTTTTCCAGTGTTCCATGGCATCGGGTCTATTGTTTGTTTTTCATGATTCCTTGAGTCAATCAGTGACTATGATATGGTTTCAGTAGTAAACATAAGTATCTTTCCTTGCTTGTCGGATTCAGGTTCTAGTGTTACTCCACAGTGTTCTTCCAATCCTTCTTTGCATCAAGTCATCTCATTGAGGGGGGTTTGTCCCACTAGGTTTTCTCCTCTTTCTCTTTCATTGCATTTGTACATGGGTACCTGATCATGGCCTTGTTGTCGGGACCCATTCATGCTTTCTTGCATTCATCTTAGTTTTAGGTGCATGCTTTTTTAGTCTCCCTAAGTTGCACTTAAGGGAGGGTGTTGGTGTAATTAATTATTTAATTACACTTTATTAAGTTTACTTAGGTTTTACTTAGGTAATAATTAGTTTACTTAATTAATAAGTAATTTTTATTTAGTTGAGTTGTTTTTAGGTCAACATTAGGGTTATGCATACATTGCTTTTATAAAGCAATTCATCTCATTGTAATTTCTAAAATTTTGAATATATCAATTTGAACATCTTCATGCAAAGCTCTTGCTTTTTTATGTTTTTCTCTTTTGTGGAAGGCTTTTCTGGTTTGCATGTTTGATCTTGGTTTCTAACACCAAGTACTATTGACCATCACGGTTATAGTTAGTATAAATAAATTACCTAGTCTATGAACTAGACTATCATAATAATATGGGGTTGCACAATAGATTAAATGAGATTATAAGATCAAGAATATTATTAATGGTTTATGTGTTCATATATTGGTCCAATAAATAGTGTTTCTAGCTTTCTTAAGTAGGATTCATGCATTGATTAAACTAAAAACAAGCTTATAAATACTATCAGATTTCCTTCAAAGATATTCATTGACCCTGTGAGTATAAGAACCTCAATATTTAATCTAATATATAAATTTAAAATGGAAATGTTTTCCTATGGGTTTATGTGAACCAAGGTAATTCCATGTTGAGTAATGAGCCTAGCCCCTATGTTGATAAGACAATCCTTGGGACAATCAAGCTGGTTTATGAATAATAATGGATGGAATTGATTGAGGACCTCAATATTATTGAAGGGGAGAGTGTTATTGTATGGGTTGCTCATCTAATTGAACGGAATTAATAATGACACCTTGGTTATGGGAACCTATGTGTAAGTCCTTGAGAGACCTTGTGAGGAGAACTACTTATGACTTTGATCCATTTGGAAGTGGGTACATAGGTGGTCCTTGGGCGAAGGATGTCCCTATGACCTCAAGTTTGTAAGGGGAGCATATAGGGGGGGATAATTCCAAGGGTTGGAGTTGTTCCTAATTGGTTTAACATTTCCTCCTCCGTAAGCTTCAATTTGAGGTTGAGATGGGTACTAGATGGATATTAATGAGTTAAGGTAATCTAATAACTTGTGTTTAATGCAAAATGTGTTTTTGAATAGTAAGTTGAATGAAGTGAATAGAATTGACTACTTTCTAGTCGGTATTTGTCTATGTGCACATATTGAGTTCAAGCCATCTTGTGTTTGTGTAATTCAACTCTAGACCTATAAGACTCCATATATAGTCTTATGGATCTATTGATTGCAATATTTATATAGGTCTCCTAACTAATATTGTGAATCATGTTATATATGACCCACCCAAGTGTGAACTTACACGGTATTTGAGAAATGATAGGTAATTATTGGACTGTGCCAATGATTAATGTCTAGGCTACTACTAAGGATTACTTGACATTCACCTAGTTTATGGAGGTAGATTTATAAAGGCTACAATGGTTATGATACAATAATAGTTAGTAGGTTATCATTGGACCATGCCAATGGTGAACTATTTTTGTATATTTTGGATTATCCGACATTCACCTGGTTCATGGAGGTGGATTTCTAGGGGCTATCCGAGATTTGATACAATAATGGTTGCATAGGTAGTTATCATACCATGTAGGTAATAGTAACTAGAGCTAATCATTGTGTCAGGAGGGTACATTAGCAATCACATGTAGCACAAGTAGTTACCTTATCATGCAAGTAACAGTAACCAAAGCTAACAGTTGTACCAAGGGAGTACATTGATAGTAATACGTAGCATGAGAGTGACCAATGCCAAGTGTTACCTAAGATTATGAAGAAGATAGATGATAATATCACTAAGGTTTGAAGGTGGTATATGTTAGAAGCTACTTCTTGGACTAGATGGACAAACTTGTTGTCAATGGCCTATAGGTGATTGGAGTTGGAATCCACTAGGCTGGATAGGTTCACTACTTGTGGAAAAATTTGGGATGGATGATGGACCCACGATGTAGTATGGGATGCATTGAACCCCCTTCCTGATTGCCAGATGGTATACTTGGCCTTGTTGGATTGAGGACGGACCCTTGGTGTTGTAAGGGACACACTGAATCCTCTTCCTAGTTGTCCAATAGTGTAGAAGACCAAAGGAAAGGATGGGACCCATGGTGTAGTGCACAATGCATTGATATTCCCTTTTTCTATTTGGGATGCACTAAGGGAAAGTGTTAGTCAGCCATTATGGATGTGCTAGCCAATCACTGTGTTAATGTGATGTGGCTGGAGCTAGTCACTATTGTAATTGTGATATGTGTATAAGCCACTCACTAATGTAATTTTGATATGTGTATGAGCTAGTCACTAATGTAATTGTGATATATGTATGAGTCAGTCATTGTTGTACTTGTGATGTGCAAATGAGCCAGACACATTTGTACTTGTGATGTACATATGAGCTAATCACCATTGTTCTTGCGGTTTGTGTATGATCCAAATATTTTTGTACTTGTGATGTGTGTATGATTCAGTCACTATTATACTTATGCATGTATGATCTAGTCACTATTGTACTTGTGAGGTGTATGAGCTAGTCACCTTCTATATATGTGATGTATGCTCGAGGCATTCATTGTGTATGTAATATTGGGATTATATAATGATATGACCCCTTGTGTATTTGTGTATGTTTGTACACTAAGGATTGGTGATGTTTGAAATGAACTCAACACTTGATGGAAAATTAATTATTATATTATATTTAGACTAAGTTGATAGCTTGCGCTTAATTAATAGTCATGGTTAATGGTAAGATCAAAGATCCCATACAAGAGGAGAGAATGAACTCCTCTAACATTGGTAGGTGAACTATGAAGCCTCTAGTTTACTACAAGGGGATACGTAGGTAGGGTCATCATGAACCCTCGAGGTTCAGGTCTAGGTCTAGGGATGATCCCAACCGTAGGAGCTTAGCACTTTTGAATGTAAGCATATAAGTGGTGATGTTGAGTTTTCATCTCCATGGTGAATGTAGGGGTCTTAAAATCAACACTTCTATTTTAGATGGAAGATGTTTAGTCGGTTAAGTGGTAGTTGTTGTGAACAAAAAATTAGCACCCAAGGGGTGGATTTTATATATAGATTCTTTACTTTTTAAAAAATTATTAAAAAATTAAATAAAATTATATATTTAAAAAACTTGTGCAACCTGTGCCAATAAGGAATTAGTCTAGGTTAGCACTTGTGCACATAATATTTTGTGGTATGATCCATATGGCCAAGGGTAAGATTTTCTCTAATGGGCCAATACAAAAGTGTTTGATTTTGATGAATTGATAGTTGTTCCTTAGGATCTTAGGCCTTTTAGATGCACAATAGCGGCCAAATTTGATCCAAAATCCTCTAAAAACTTAGCTACCTTTTGGATGTGGCAATAACCTCCCAAGCAGCAAATTTTTTAGTGGCAAATAATCTCCAATTGGCTAATAGTTAAAATTTGGGAATCAAATTTTGTCTAATAGTTCAAGCTATAAGGTGACTTAAATCACCACAATTTTATAGAAAATAAAAATTAATTCTTATTTAAATCCCTAGAAAATTTATTTTATTAAAACATTAACTCAAAAATTCACCATAGAATTCGATACATGATTAGTTTAGATTCGCCTAAATTTTATAATTTATTGTAGAAATCTAAATTAATTCACCAATAATATATCATAATTATTAGTTAATTTAGGGCCATGTCACCACTATTTGGTTGTAACCATTGATTATTAATATAATCTAACAACCCTTTTTGCATTCCACGAGGTAAAATATATATGCAATTTGTAATGCTCGCGAGGCCCAAAATTGCTTTTGGATCATTGATCTCCATTAGGCCCAAAATTGATTTTGGATCATTGATCTGAATGGAGATCAACAATCTAAAAGAAGTTTCGGGCTTCATGAGCATTACAAACTACATGTACATTTTATCGAGCATGGAATACAAAAGGGTCATAAGATTATATTTTAAATCAATAGTGGCAACTAAATATTATAGATTCTACCCCTTAAGTGAATTCATTTATTTTTAAATTGAAGGTTTTTCCATGGTAATTAGTTAATTTTCCTATAATTTTCCAAGATTCGCCAAGTTTTTCTATAAAATTGTGTTGATGTAAAAAATGTCAATAAAACTAATATTTTTTCAAAAAAAGGGAAAGATTCACCAATAGAAATCAAATTTTTTTCCAAAAAAATGAAATATTCACCAATATTTTATATCTTTTTTTAGGGGGGGTTATTAAAGTTATCATTGCTCCCAAATTTAAATCTTAAATGCATAATGATTAAATGTATCAATAATACATAATGTATAAGTGAGGTATTTATTATATAGGCAAGGTAAGAGGATAAGGATATCACAAGATATGACATGATACACAAAGATACAAGTATCCTAAGTAAACTAATCTACACTAATGTGAATAGAACTTAGGAGGTGAGATAACTAGGTAATATCCCTATCCACACCAATAAATGTTAGTTATGATATTTTGTTTTATGACTTGGTATATGGAAGTGACTTGCTATTACTACTTTTGGATCAATTAAATAGAATGATTTTGGATAGTGGAAAAAAATTCCTTTTAGGTGGTGCCTATTAGATTGATTGGCTACCCCAAATTAAATATTTTCTAATTTAAGTTTATTTTTTCTCTTTCCTTGCCAAGAAAAGTTAGATATGTTTATTGGACAATTCCACTTGGTCTCAATACTACTACCCTACTCGATTCTCGCATTCTACTTTCTAATTCTTGAGTGTGGAGTCCCTTTCTATGTGAGTGTGTGATGTAAAATATGTGTATCAGAAAGATAAAATTAACCACACACCAATGAAACGTATTACATTAATGAAATTGAAATAACAAAACCAGCTGCTATAACTATTCATTCAAAATCGTTCCATTGTCCTCTATTCTCAGGGATCTTTTAATTCATGCTCTCATATTTATTTAGGTGTTGCACATGAATTTATCATATGGAAAACTAAGAAATGAGAGGCTATATAATGAAATGCAAGACTATATGCCTACATCTACATGTTTTTGGTATTTTGATTGCAATGTTAAATGATATGATATACTGTTGTTGTATTCAAAATGATGCTAAGGTGATTGATGTGATGAGATGTAAATCTAAATTAAATGTTGTATGAAAATGCAACAATTAAGATGCTAAAGCTAAAATTTCCATGATAACACTAATATGAAATAAATGCTAAATGCTAAACTAAAATACTATGCAAATGCTCTCATAATTCTCTCAATTGCTCTCAAATTGCTAAAATAATTCTCGCAGCATAAGTTTATGATCAAATCCTTGTTGAAAAGTTGTAGAATGATCTCTTGTTTATAGATTTTTCCAAGCCTTGGATGAGGTGGCAAAGATGGATGGTCAAGATCATGATTTGAGAAATCAATAGTGGAGCACAAAGAGGTTGGAGGAATTCATGGAGGCTGCTCCATTTGGAAGGGCAAACATCCAAGTGTCAAAGAGCATCAATTAGAAAGAGGAGCCATGTGTCTCCAAGGAGGTTAGGAGGTTAGATGAATATTTCTAATTCAGAAATTAGAAATAAAAGAAATCATGTGACATGTGATGACTTGGAGGGTGAGTTGGAGGAAGTTAGGGAATTATGGAGAAATGTGACAAATTTGAATTAAAAATTCAAATTTAATTTAGGAAAGAAAATAATCAAATAACAAATTATTTAAATTTTTGTATTTAATTAATTCAAGAGGGAAGATGATTTTGGAATAGAAGAATTAAGAGGTAAACTATACAAATAAATTTATCAATTTATTTATATAAGTAGAAGAATTAAGATTAATTAATTAAATCACTTGTATTTAATTAATTTGTGCTCCAGACTATTTTTATGTATATACATTTTCCCCCTCTTTGAAGTGATGTGTGTAGATGCATTACCTCAAAGAAAAACTTGTCAAACCGTGATGATAACATTTTTGACATGCCCTGAACGTTGATTTTTCAATGATAATTGATGTATGCCCCCTCGGGAGATAAATCGAGGAAATTTTGAATTTTTAAAAAAATTAGAAAATTTTGATGATTTTTGAATTTTTTTGATGATTCTCAAAACTTTCAGCATGCGTCAATGATTTATCTCCCTAAATTTGTAATTGAACCTGCCACAGTGCTAATTAGTTGATTAAAGGTCCATTTTGAAAAATAAAATAAATCCATGCCACTTAATTACCCACCTTAACAATCCCTTTAATAGGTTAAAAGTGAAAAAGAAGCTCATTTGTGTATCGATTATTTGAAAATTTGAAAAAGATTGAACAACTTTGAGCACTCAGAGCAAAATGGTGATCTTGATTCAGACTCATTGATTTGAGCGTGTGTGATGACACAATCGTTCGACAGTGTACAGACCTCACGTATGAATCTAAATCCTCTCTTTGTGAATTTTGAAATGATTTTCTCGCGTTTTTTGAGTTTTTGAATTTTTGTGTTCAAATATTTTAGTGCACCCATAGGATAGAATAGTGCATGAATGACCTATTTTAGCACATTGATTTAGGGATTTAATGCATACATGACCCAATGTAGCACATCAGTTAGAAGGTTTAGCGCATAGGTTTACTACATCTTAGGTTGGATAAAGTAGCACATCCATGTATTGGAGTAGCGCATCCATAGGATTAGCACATGCATCTACTGTTATAACGCATCGGTGTGAAACTTTGGTGCATAAATGAAATTAGCGCATTTGTGAACTATAATGGCGCATAGATCAAGTTTTCTAGTGCATTGGTGTTTTAGCACATAGAAGCGCTGTTATGGTGCATCCATACTGGAATAAAAGATTTTTGATATTTCTCCTTGATTGTGATGTTTTTCAATCGCGTCAGCTTTTGAGTTGATGTTGATTGATGATGTTAATAGATTAGGTGATGATCGATCTCATGATGGGTGAGATTCAATGATTGATTAATGACGATTGTCCTCATGATCAACAAGGATCAATGATAGGTTGATTGATTTACCTCATAATAGGTGAGGTGCTTTGATAGATTGATAGGTTGATAGGTTGATTGCTTGATTTGATATCATACTGATTTTGTGATTTTTGATGATGATAGGAGAGTGATTTAGGAGTATTGATGTCTTAGGAGTGATTCTCGAAGGCGTGGGATATGATCCCATAGCTAGTCCAGGCTGACATGGATGTGATTGAGAGGTGTAGATTGTGCTATTTGATTCATATGCCCCAGGTTAGGATTAACCGAGCACTACTGACAACATTAGCAAAGAGGTGGCATAGCAATTACAACACTTTTCACTTGGCTATTGGAAAGATGACTGTGATGTCAAAGGATGTATATTGGATTCTATGAATTCATGTTGTTGGAGAGGTAGTTGTTTATGATGCCACCGAGCAGGGAGGCACAAATGCATTATAGAGGATCTTTCATGATGACCATATCAGTGGGTATGAGTTGCCTTGGCAGGAGTTATTTGAGAGTTATGCCCCATTACCTTCTGTACTTGCCAATTTGTTGGTGGTTTCTTATGTCTCAACCGTAGGTCGAAGGGACTATTTGTTGGCTGGGGTCGTACATTAAAGTAGATGATTCTACAGGGTACCCAATATGCTTGGGGATCATGCATGCTTTCCCATCTTTATCATGACCTTCGTCAGGTAGTTTACCTTGGAGCAGCCAGGCTATTTGCAAGAGTCACATTACTATAGATTTGGGCATGGGAGCACATAGTTGTTACCCGACCAGTTGCAGATAGGTTTCAATCGATTGGGAGGCCTTATGTTTATGGATATAGTGGGTTGGTTGTCCAACATAAGTTAGGAAAACTGGAGTATTGGAGATGGGTGTTGGGTGACCTCGATACTGTAACCTAGCGACCATACCTAGACTACGAGCAGTGGGCTGAGAATCAACTAGAGATGCCCTATGTATGTATTGCCATATTTTTGATTGGGCAGACAAGGTTTATCATTGAGAGGTTTATGTTGGGCAGAGTACACAGACAATATGGGAGAGTGCAGGGCATGCCTCAGGGAGTATCTCATTATGCACGCACACACCAAGATATACTAGATTGAGGGCCCCTCTTGTCCTATGATGCAACATATCAGAGTACTTCAGTTTGTAGCCAATGGCATGGGATTATCATCCTGAGATCACATATGTTGTCATGTTAGATGAGTATTCTCAATATTTTTTCACACATCCATTTCCTAGATTATCCAGTCTAAACGAGCTAGTGCCAGCATTGGACGATGATGATGAGAGGGCATCATGACATAGGAGAGGTAAAGGTGATGGGGATGAGGAGGAGAGAGTTGATGGTGGGGATGGAGGAGGAGACATAGATGGTGTGGTGGAGGAGGTAGAGCATTCAATGTGAGGGATGTGATGATACCTTATCATTGGAGATCCTTTGTGGTTGTGGCACAACAACATGTATAGATTGGGGTGCCCTCATAGCTACAACATGCATAGATTGTCACCCTACAGACACAGGTATAGACCTTGCAGGCATAGTTGGATCAGGCCCAGGGTCAGGTTGTGACATTATAGGGATAGGTATAGACACTGCAAGGTCAGCTAGCTCAGCCCCAGACACAGCTATAGGCATAGGGACAGACATAGGCCCAAATTTCCACTTTGACGACAAAGAGGGATGCAGCCAAATGGAAGGGAGAGCAGGTGATGGCTATAGCTGATAGGCTCCAGAGAGTGGCTAAGGGAATTGGTACAAGAGATATTGTTAGAGAGTTTTGTGTCTGCTAAGGAGGTAGAGTATTACAAAGGAAGATATTATCAGGAAGTGCCTGCAGAGTGTCGGGTTAGTTATGCTCGGTCACACTCTGGTCGGACATAGTTCAGGACCATTAGTAGGGGTGTTACTCAACCACTTCTTGGGGATCCACCAGGCGGTGCTCCAGAAGCAGGTCTATCAGGTGCAGGGGGTTTAACCGAAGGATCAGAGAGACCCGTGACATCTGGGGGGAGCACCACAGAGCCTTTAGGTCACTCTTGATATATTGTTGAGACATTGTACATTGATTTAGATACATTTATGATATTGCCACATTTTTGATGTTGTATCTCTTCTCATTTGGATATCATTTGTACACTTGACATTATTATTTTTTTGAGATTATATGATATGTAGTGATGATGATTTTGATCTACATGTGTTTACATGATGTTTTATTATGATGGATGCATTTATGTTCTATATTCTATATGTTATGCAATGTATTATGTATGGATGTAGTAATAAGATGATGTATGATTCTATTTATTGTGATGTATGAGATGGATGCAGTTATACAAATTTTATGATATGCACTATATTTTTGTATTTTTCACATGTTTATATATGACCTAAATGTAAGACCAAATGTATATTATGGATGAATATATGGATGACGATAATATATGGATTTATGATGTCATTATGAATGATGTTATATGTGGATGGATGAATGGGTGAATTTATTATAGCATGTATGACTAGATGGTTTATGAAAAGTGATAAATGGATGTTGATGGATGCATGATGAATGATTTAGGAAAAATGATTTCTTTTGGATTTCATGATGCAAATATATGATCTAAATGTGTGAATGAGTGTGCAAATGGCTTACTTTTGGATATGATAAATACAAATGTATGGATATATGATAATGCATGGATGAATGTGTGAATGGATTATGTTAATGCATGGATGTATGATGAATGCAAATAAATGACCTAACTATATGAATGATTATGTAAATGGATTACAATGATGTATGGATGATTGTGATAATGAATGTCCATATGGATGGTCTATGTATGAACGAAAGAATGAATTTATTATGATACCGGTGTATGATATGAATTATGAATGATGATGTTATTATGGATGATGCTTTATTTTTGTGTCTATGTAATGCAATGCCAATGTGTGATGGATGCGAATGTGTGATAGATGCATGGATTGGTGGATGATGATGCTTTGCTTTATAATGCAACTACCATGATGGATATATGAACGAATGCATGATAATACTTTCTAATGATATGATATGGAAATGAAAATGAATGATTGTTTTGTTATGCCAAGTGTACTCAATATTTTAATGAGAAATAACATCATGTTTGAGAGTTGTTAGCCTTGGAAGAATCTATAATGCAAATATCGTTCTAATATGAATGAAATTTTATCTTAGCCATGCAAATGTTGCAATATGACTTATTGTGCTTGGTATCATCATTGAGCATTTGATTATGTTGAAAGTTAGTACAAAAATTGATGATCTAATTAGACCATGATGACCTGAGTAAAACTTCCATACAACTTCTATTGAGTTTGATAGTGCAATATAACACAAGCATCTATGTATAGCTGGACTGAGGTGACCTGAGTATCACTTGCGTAAATAGACAAGAGTTAATCATTTTCCATGTAAATTCAGAATGTCATCAATGATACTTTGTAGAGCATGTACTACGATAATTTACACAGTAGTAATGATTGACTCACAAACACTAGAAAAATAAGAATGTCATTCTCAATTATAGCCCCTCTAGTTCATGACATCATCAAGGTACCTTGGAGAAATGATAACAACAATCAAGATATAACAATCTGAACAATCGTGCCAACGTGTTCCAACCATGATTTAGAAGATGATCATCCAGTGAGATTTGATTTGATTTGTCTGGATGTTGGGTCAGATGGTTGATTTGTTTGATTTATTATGATTGATGATCAGCATGATTGTTGTTTGTGCCAAGTTGTCTTATTGTTGCTTGTTTGTTACCAATTGGTTTTAGCTCAATGGTTATTTCCCCCAATGAGATCAAAAATTTTCCCCCAGTCAGAAATAAACCAATTATTATGGCTATGCACAATGAAAACCAAGCCATGGTGGGACATGGCCACAACAGTTAGATATGGATATGAAGTGCATTTTATGATAAGAATGTACGCATATTGATGGAAAAAGTGGACGATCAACACATGCTCCCAAAATAGATGGAAGAGCATATTTGATCACTAATAGCGCTTGTTTACTAGGTTTTCACCACTTGCTTTTATGACACTTTTTCAAATTTTATGATTTTTTTTTTGTTACCAAGACACCTGTTTGCCAGGTTTTCATTAAGGCAACGATTTTTTTGATTTTTTGATTTTTTTGTATTTTTGATCTTTTTGATTTTTTTGTATTTTTGATCTTTTTTATTTTTTTGTTGTTGTTACGAAGATGCCTGTTTTCCAGGTTTTCATCAAGGTAACTATTTTTTAAGGACTTTTTCTAATTTTTATGATTTTTTTAGGACTTTTAAGCATGCACCGAATGCATTATGTGTAGAACTTCTTCAGATGAAGGTTGTTCACTAGTTCCTCAAATAGATCCACTTATGGCGTGGATAGTTGATATGCCCCTGATCCAAAGATTGATACAATAACAAAAGGGCCTAACCAATTTGGCTCAAATTTCCCTTTCTTTTCTCGATCCTGTTGATTACGGGGATTTTACTTCAGTACTAGATCTCCAACTTGAATTTTTTGGGCTTGACTCTATGATTGTAATTACATGACATCCTTTGTTGATATGCTTTTAAGTGATCCATGGCCAACTGACGACGTTCATCCAATAGTTCTAACTCATGCAACCTACCATTGCCCGTGACAATAGATTGAGGAATACCATATTGACAAATGATGTAATTCAAGATGAATGAGGCAATCTTCTTCCCAATTATGTTGATTAGAGGAATGAATTCAACCCATTTTGTGAAATATTTCATGTCTGTGATTATAAACTTGTGTCCATTGGATGGTGAAGGATGAATTTTGCCTACAAGATCCAATCCCCACTGACAAAAGGGTCATGTCGAGGAAAATGGTTACAACTCCTGGGCTGGAGCATGGATAAGGTTATTGTGGATTTGACATTTTTCATATTTCTTGACAAATTGGTAGGACTCCTTCCCCATTGTCGACCAATAATACCCCAAACGTAGAATTTTCTTAGCGAGGTTAAGTCCACTTGAATGAGTTCCACAGATACCGGCATGGACCTTGTGTAAAGCGAGTCAAATTTGTTATGTTCGAGACAATGAAGGAGAGTACCATCAAGACCTCTTTGATATTAAAGTACGTCAGCTATCAAGGTATGGCGTGCAGATTGACGAATAAGGTTATGCTTCTGGTTTTAGGAAAGATCGGGTGGAAAGGTATTGTCTTTCAAATAGGCATAGATCTTTCCATAGGTAGAGGACTCAGGGTCAACTGAGTGACATATGATTTGGGATTCGGGATTGTCATAGGCAGGGTTAAACACTTGTTCCACCATGAACTCATATCGGCTTTGATTTTCCAAGATCTGCAAGAGAGAAGCAATTGTGGCCATGACATCGACTACTTTTTTATCTGCCTTTGGAATATGTTCAAATTTAATCTCAACAAAATACTTTTTGAAATAATCAATAATTTTACTGTACGACATCAACTTATCATACTTGGTTTGATAATTATTATTCACTTGGTTAATGATCAACTGGGAATCACTGTAGACTTGTAGCTCTTTGATCTTCCACTCAACTACCAGTTTGATGTCGATGATAAGGGCTTCCCATTCTACTATGTTGTTGGTACAGGGAAACATCAACCAATAGGATTTTGGAATTGTATGTCTCTATGGAGTAACAAACAGGATCTCAACACCTGACTCGTGTTGTGTATATGATCCATCAAAATATAACATCCATTGTTGTGGAGTGACAGTAAAGACATCTGCCTCAGGGAACTCAATATGTATTGGATGGTTGTCTTGTAGGGGTGCTTCTACTAACTGATTGACTATCACTTATCTTTTGATTTCTTTACGATCCACATTCTGAATGTCAAACTCACTTAGTATCATCACCCATTTAGCTAGTCTTCTTGTGAGATTTTCCCTGCTAAGCAGATATTTCAAGGGATCAATTTTAGCTATGAGCTTGACGATGTGAGTTAGCATATAATGTTGAAGCTGCTGAGCAGAAAATACTACTACCAAACAAGATTTCTCAATAAAGGAATAATTGATTTCATAACCATTCAATGTTCTACTGATGTAATAAATTGATCTTTCCTTACCTGCAAAATCTTCGTGTGCTAATAGTGCACCCAAGGATACCTCAGTTGTTGTGATATAAAGAAGTAATGGTTTCAAAAAACAAGTGGTACCAGGGTAGGTGGTGACATTAATTATTGCTTCAGTTGATTAAAGGTTGCTTCACATTTCTCATCCCATTTACATTTGACATTCTTGTGGAGCAAGTGAGTGAATGGATGAGTTTTGTCTGCTAGTTGTGAGATGAACCTCCTGATGGATTGAAATCTTCCCTGAAGGGATCTTAATTGACTAATGTTATTTTGTGGCAGCATTTCCATGATGGCTTTGACCTTAGTGGGATCCACTTCAATTCCCTTTTCTGAAATTATATATCCCAACAACTTTGCAGATGTCACACCAAACACACATTTCTTCAGGTTTAATCTAACATTGAATTTCTCCAGGTTGGTGAAAACTTTGTCTAGCATCTCCAAGTGTCCCTCTCTAGTGAAAGATTTGGCCAATAATTCATCCACATATTCTTCCATGAAAGTATACATCATATCATGGAAAATGGTGGTCATTGCACGTTGATAGGTGGCTCCAACATTCTTCAACCCAAAAGGCATGAGATTCCAATAGAAAGTACACCATGGATAGGTAAAACCTATTTTATCTTGGTCCTCTGGTGCGATTTTTATCTGGTTGTATCCTGAGAAGCCATCCATGAGCGACAACATTGCATGTCCTGTTGTCATATCCACTATGATATCAATGTTTGGCATTGGAAAATCATCTTTTGGACAAGCCTTAATGAAATATCTAAAGTCTGCACAAATCCTAATGCTGCCATCTGGTTTAGATATTGATACAATGTTAGAAATCCACTCGGCATAATCCATTGGTTTGATGAATCCTGCGTCCAACAATTTTTTTAATTTTTCTTTGACTAGCAAGGTGATGTGAGGGTGCATCTTTCTTAACTTTTTATTACTAGTTTTACTCCTAAGGGAAGAGACAAATGGTGCATGATCAGTTTAGGATCAATCCCAGGCATATCCATATAATACCAAGTGGAGTTAACTTTCCTTTCTTCAAAGAATTTGGTAAAGCTTGGTTTCTCTTGTTTAGTCAAGGATGCCGCTAAATGCAGAGTTTTTACTTTGTCTAGAGTGTCCATGTTGATAGAATATGTAGATTCTACTAGTATTGAAGATATCTCATGGTAATGTTCTAGCAGAGTGTCAAATCTTCCATCCTTCGACACCTCAGAGAAGTTTTCGCCTTCAAATACACTCTTTATTTTGACTTTTTCACGATCTAATGTTGCCATAGAATGGTTTTCACCATTAGATCTATTTTCATTATTTATATTGTAGCTAGATGATTTGGCACTCCCTTGATTCTCAGCTTCATTATGATTCCCATGGATGGAAAGTGTTTCAAGGTTGTCAACGTAGAGATAGTTAACAATAGCATCATCATCCGCAAAAACTGGGATATCTAAAGGCGTGGTTTTGTCCCAATCGACAAGTTTGGGATGAAGTAATGACAAGGGATCATTAGGTTGGTCAAGATCAATAGTGGTGAGGGTTAGAACAAAAAAATATTTGTGGTATGCAATAGCAAGATCGAGGTCTATGATGTTACTCTCCTTTGAGTGGTCTATCTCACTAGGAGTCTGATCATCTTCACTAGAGCCATCGATAGGTTGTGATCCAAATTCAAGGGGTCTAGACCCTGAGCCTTGTCGCTCCATAAGCGTGGGTGCATACCTTTGTATTACATCAATTTATTTATCATGACAAGATTCTTCAGGAAATAAATCCCACTCATACTCATCAGAATCAGTTTCATAGGCATCACTAGCTTGTAGTTGTAGGATTCGTTCAACAACCCTTTTGGTGGCCTCTTATTTTGTTTCCTCTTTGGATTATTCTTTATAGCCCAATCCCATATTATCTTTTGGATTCTTAATGATCAATTGAACAGGCTCTACGATACCCTCCTTTCTTTTCCCAATAGGACCACTACCTTCGTAACCCATATTTTCCAAGATGGTGAAACCTTTTCCATATAGATCAGTCAGAATACTAATGGTTGTTGTGGTAGATGTTGATGCAGATTCATCTTCATCTTTGTAAAGCCAACTGAGCACATCCTTGTCTTCAAATTCTTCCATGGTACTTTCCTTTATGAATTTTCCATCAAACAGAGTTGTGGGTTGTGGAGATGGTTGTATTGATATTGATGACTGCCCATATGCATATCAGAAAGATAAAATTAAACACACACACCAATGAAATGTATTACATTAATGAAATTGAAATAACAAAACTAGCTGCTATAACTATTCATTCAAAATCATTCCATTGTCCTCTATTCTTAGGGATCTTTTAATTCATGCTCTTATATTTATTTAGGTGTTGCACATGAATTTATTAGATGGAAAACTAAGAAATGAGAGGCTATATAATGAAATGAAAGACTATATGCCTACATCTACATGTTTTTGGTATTTTGATTGCAATGCTAAATGATATGATATACTGCTATTGTATTCAAAATGATGGTAAGATGATTGATGTGATGAGATGTAAATCTAAATTAAATGTTGTATGAAAATGCAACAATTAAGATGTTAAAGCTAAAATTTCCATGATAACACTAATGTGAACTAAATGCTAAATGCTAAACTAAAATACTATGCAAATGCTCTCAATTGCTCTCAAATTGCTAAAAGAATTCTTATAACATAAGTTTATGATCAAATCCTTGTTGAAAAGTTGTAGAATGATCTCCTATTTATAGATTTTTCCAAGCCTTAGATGAGGTGGCAAAGATGGACGATCGAGATCGTGATCCTGAGAAATCAATAGTGGAGCACAAAGAGGTTGGAGGAATTCATGGAGGCTGCTCCATTTGGAAAGGCAAATCATCCAAGTGTCAAAGAGCATCAATTAGAAAGAGGAGCCATGTGTCTCCAAGGAGGTTAGGAGGTTAGATGAATATTTCTAATTTAGAAATTAGAAATAAAAGAAATCATGTGACATGTGATGACATGGAGGGTGAGTTGGAGGAAGTTATGGAATTATGGAGAAATGTGACAAATTTGAATTAAAAATTCAAATTTAATTTAGGAAGGGAAATAATAAAATAACAAATTATTTAAATTTGTAATTCAAGAGGGAAGATGATTTTGGAATAGAAGAATTAAGAGGTGAACTATCAAATAAATTTATCAATTTATTTATATAAGTAAAAGAATTAAGATTAATTAATTAAATCACTCGTATTTAATTAATTTGTGCTCTAGACCATTTTTATGTGTATACAGTGAGTATTTTTCATATAGAGATATAGACCCATCTTAGATATGGATTTTGTTCTCTACTAACAATTTTTTTATGAGTCAAATAAAGGAAATCAATTAATAATTAGATTATAGGAGCCATATGACTATGAAAACTTTATGAGATATATAAATTATTTTATTTCTAGTTATGGATTGAGATAGTAGATAACCCACATCTATTTTAGTTACACCTTTTTTTTGGAAAATTGATATTAGAGAGGATAATGCTCTTTCTATTTTTATTAATTTTTATTAGACTGCAAGAATCGGGTAGCATGACCCCCTACAAACTGCAGTGCGCCTGGTAAAAATTTTAACGTGATCGGTGGTGCTGGTGCGACACGCCCTCCGGTACCACGGGGGTGGGGGAGACTAGACCTCATGACCAACCTCTTGCAACAGGAAATATTTAGCCAACCGAGCTAGGGCCCCAACTCGATAATGCTCTTTCTATTACTTTGAAGTTCTAAATTACATATTTTAGACTAAACTTTGTATCAGCCCAAGATTATATATAATGTATTACACATGTTTTTCTTTTTCAGAGGATCTTAGTGTCATCAGATGCTTTTGTTTTACTATTGGCATTTTCTTTCTCTTCACCTCTATCCACTCTTGTTCAGTTTCAGGAGGATCTTTTTTGCTTTTCACTTTCAAATTTTCATTACTAACACCTACAATTGAAGAAATAGAAGAAATTTTAGTGTTCTTTTGTTGTGAATCTATTTTCTCTAGAGGGGTTGGAGAAGCCATCATGATTGAATTCTTATTAGGCACAACCTCTTGAGATGGATGTGACAAGCTTGGAACCTTTTCTTGAAACATAGGGGAAGGAACAACATCATTCTCCTTAGAGGAAGAAATTACATAGTGATGGGATCCCACACTATCCCACCAAGATGGCTTGCTTTCCTTAGTTTGACCCTTGCCACATTCTGTAGTAGCATGTTCAATTGTGAAACATCTTCTACAGTTGAAGGTAATTTTTTCATATTCTATTGGTTTATGCCACCATCTTTTACGAACTTTGAGAAAAATATCAACCGGAAGCCCTCTTGTAACATCCATTTTGACACAAAGACATGCAAAATTTGAATTTTCATAATTTATAATTTCCTTTGAAATGCTATGATACTTGCCTAGCCCATTGAAAATCACCTTCAAACAATCAATTTACCAAAATTGTAATGGAAGGTAAGGTAACCAAACCCACATAAAGGTTGGAGAAATCTCCTTGATAAAACCAAGGTCCAATATTAGGAATCATTTCTCTATCTTCTATTGAATCAAATTCTAGTATAAAAAATCATTTTGCACATGGATATATACTAATTTCTTCCCCCAAATAATCTTTCCAATTTGTGCTTATCCATGAATGAAGATCAATTAATTTTGTCCATACCTTTGTGAATCTATAGACAAGGGAACAGGATTTTAAGTAGAACTCTCTGTCACCAGCGACACTGTCCAAACAAACCTCTAGTGCATCCAAATAAAGGTGGACTAAAAAATGGTTTTGATTTGCTCCACCATGAGAGGGAGGAATAAAATTTGAACCCAAACCCCCAACATCTAGCACAAACTTGTAGTTTGGACACTTTACACCAATATTTCCACCTTTCTTTCCATCAGAACAACCAATAGATGATGCGGGGTCAAAAGCTTGTGAAGAGCACAATAAAGGGAAAGAGGGAAATTTGACTAATGAAACCCACATTGCCACTTGACCAGGGGAACAAACCCCAACATAAAAAATTTCAAGGCACACCTCTCTCGTAGTGCCATCTAGCTTCATGGGAGGGATAAAATTTGAAAAGGTTTTGGATGCAAGAAGGACAACATAGATTGTTGGGGAAGGCACAAAAAAAGATGTCATTCATGCCATCATTTTACACCCCTTATTATTGCCTAATTGATTGATTTATTTATGATTATCAACTTATATATTTTCAATTTTAATGTACATGTTGGTTTTGTTAGCTATGATAGCCATGAACATATAGATATAAAATTAAAGAGGAATTTGGTTCATGAACTTAAAAACACCCACACCCATGTTAATCTAAGGTTGTTATTCTTAACAATCACATTATTTAATGTGCAATGGGTACAAATTAATGTAAATTATATGATAATTATATTGTGTCCTAAAAAATAATGATTTTACCACGTAATAAAATATAGGATACTTGTTTATCCATTTTTTTCGAACTAGCATATCATTGATAGTTATTTTTATTTTTATTTTTAAAATATGGTGAATTTTTGTATTCAAGAGAAACTTAGCCAGTACAACAAGAATACCAGATGACCATAGTCATCAAAAAATACATCACATCCATATCCCAAATAGGCTGAAAGAAAAGATGGTCTAGGATAAAACCCAATCTACAAGGACCACCACCAAAAAAGAAGTCATCCATGTAATGCCCCGCCACACACACCCCAAAGGAGAACATAACATCAAACAAATTATCGCACAATTTTTTTCTTAAAGGTAAAACTAACATGAAATGTAAAACATCATATAATTCTAATACTGAAATCATGCATATACAAAATCTAACTAGTACTCTGGGGTGAATGACTGCATTATGTTGCAAATATTTCTAACATAACACGAAACCATTAACGATGATAACTATGCACATTAATTCATTAAAAACCCTTTATATAAGAAAAGAACAATGTGCATACATCTATAACCATACATAAGCATACATACGTGATCACATGATAATACCAAAAGATACATCCATTACATTTGTCATAAGGATACACATCGAATCCAAAGATCACATGATTATAAATATTCCCATAGATAGAACACCACATAAAAGCAATGAATGTGAACCAAAGATGCAACACCATACCCATACATGGGATAACCAATACATGTTACAACAAACTTCCCTTATAACAACAAGAAGGATTCCATAATTACATAATAAGAAACATTAGAAATGAATATAGGTCATAGCACCAAAATTTCCCCCAACACTGGAAAGCTCAGGAACCACTAGAACCGGTATAACTCTACGCATCACAATCATCGACGGGAAACCCAATGGAGTGCATAACATGTTCCACCTGACCATGTGGACCCTAAGGTCCACCCCCCATGCTAGGAGATGAAAAAATGACCCGCCACATAAAATAGTCAAGTGAACAAGGCTAACAAGACTCCACAACCAAAAGACAACAAGGCAAAACATAAGATCAACCACTTCCAGCGGTACAAGAAAAACAAGGGGGAAACTACAAACATACAGGGTTGCTAAATGGAAGTGTGTCATCGCATGGCTCGATATGAGTTACCCAATGCGGATCTTCCTAGATACCAACCGCCATCCAGGGTTACCCTGGTGACCTCAACCGATCCCCAACCCCCATTCTTACACATGCGGAATCAACTTACCTTTCTTGAAGACAAGGTAGTTGATTTTCCATTCTAGGCCTTCTCGTCTCATCTCAAGCCTAAACGAGTGCTTGAGTCATGAGAGGGCATACATTATCTTTTGTTAAAGTGATTACTAACCACCCCCTAGCTATTTATTAGATTGTCACTTAATTAACTCAACTTCCAAACGAGTTACCCTGGATACCACTTAGGGTTCCGGCCCCTGTGGGAAGCCACACTCCCTACAAGCAACAAAATATCATAATCACAAATGGCCAAGCCAACTTGCACAAACTATCAAGCCAAAATAAGTAAATACACCAAGTGAGGCATGCACCATCCCACGCTAGAACTTCATAATAAAGAAATTTCCAAGTGCAAGGCTAAAACCCACTAAACTTCAATCATGCATAAGAGTAACAAATCAAAAGGAACCAAAAAGGAGAACCAATTATAAACCAACGTTTTTCCCCCACCTTTGGAAACATAAAATTGACTACCCAAGAACTCACAGAGGAGGGTAAATCAAGCATAACGGTTTCCAACACAAAAATCTTAACATTAATAATCTCCTCCAAGAAAAATCAACTCGAGATAGAGGCACATCAACATGACACCATTTAAATCATCTTTTAATTTTCACTAACACATCATAAGTAATAAGTTTCAAAGAGCATTACAATCATCATTTCATTTCTCTTAACACATTCAATGTGAACAAACTATAAAGAACCATTTAACAATCCATTGCATTCTATTTAAACACTCCTTAGGAAATTATTTAATTGATTATCGAAACTCTAGGGTCATATTTTATAAATATCAAAACCCATTTTCTTTAATCTAATTCATGCATTTACTTATACATACAAATTTCCTTTTTAATTATATTCGCAATACATTCATACACACATATATATATCATCATAGATGATTGTATATACATATATATATATATATAGAAACATAAAGATAAATAAATATGATTTGAATACCTTGTTGATTTGATTAAAAAAAAAACTTATACTAAATCTGATAAATATAAAGTATTCTGCTGTCATAAACAACAAATCGAATCCTTATTGAATTTGGCATACAAACAAACTACCTACATATATATATATATATATATATATATATATATTTAAAATGCAAACATAACAAATGAAATGAGTGGGAAGAAGGGGTTGATTCAATCAAATGCAACTAGAAGAATGCTAAGGCACCTACCCTAATCACTTGCAACCATTACAATCATATCCACAACCCGTCGATACATATAGTAACCAGTCCTTAAAAAAAACATAAGAACCGAATTCAAAAGAGACCACATTAGGAATAGGAAGAGGGTTACATTGGCAGAAAAGAAGAAGAACAAAAGTGAAGAAAGGTGGGTTCAAGCCTACCATAGAATGAAGGGAAAACCAATATGGTGAAACTCAACACCTACAAAAATGTTGTTCGCTCTCCAATAAGGTAAACACAAGTCTAAAGAGGGGGGAATCAACGCATGGGTAACCCCTATAAACAAAAGAATGGGGAGCTTGACATAGCAAAAATGAAACGATCTAAAAGATTACTCGCACTACATTACCAGCCACAACCAAAATATTCACCACAATATGTGTCAATGGCAGTAGTAACGTACTGACCAAAACATGAAATTGATGGGAAAAAGAAAACAATGAATTGTTTAAGGAAACAAAGCTTATGAGATTATATTAATGCCAATCTGAGTTGCATCAACAATAAACTATAAAACATGCAACTGCCAGACAAAGCAATAAGATTCTATCAAATGAAATTGAATTGTTAAAATGGATTAAAAATTTATAGAGGATGGACATAAATGCCCTATGGTAATCTCATCGAGTAACTACTATGAGGCGGCTTACATAAGAGGATGCAACTATCCAATGCCATGAAGGGTAGCAAAGATATACAAAGAAAAATTAAAATGGCTGGAATTCAATACCGTAAAATGGGGTGATGTAAAGGTAGGTATCAAAATATTAAAGAAACAATTAAGAACCAAGTGAATGGTTGAGAGAAAGATAACCAGACACCATACAAATACCAGATGGATATATTGGAAACAAAACATCTACAAAAGAAAATCCATGACCAACCTAGATTCTTCGGTTGAAGATGTTGAAGATCACTCTTTCCCAGTCCCGAATTCCTTCCCAAAAACTTGATCACCTTCAAAAACTATTACACTCAAAAACCATTTCAAAACCAAAAACAACTATAATTTTCTTTTCCAAAATTATTTTTAGAGCAAAGTTTTCTTTTTTGACAATGAAAACTAACTCTCCCAAAAATCCAAAACTAACCGTACAAAATAATAGAGAAGATTTTTTGAAAACAAACATCAACGATAAGGGAAAGTTTCTCGATTTGAAAAAAAATCAGTTTGGAGTCATCCCATTTTTTCTATTTTAACTGTGTTTTCATCCTCAGTTTTGAAAATAATATTTGATGCAAGATAAAGGAAGAAAACTCTAAATCTTAATCTCATTAGAAAAAATCCAAATCATTCCTTGTTTGATTTTCTCATCACTAATTCACCTTTCATTAATCTCAATCACTCAAGCTCAATTAGGACATATCTCACAACAATGGGTTTCAATCAACCCACAAATCACTCTTCAAGGCATTTTTCTTCACAAACCCACATTTGATTTCCAAAACTCAATGAATCAAACAAGTTCATTCATCTCTTTTCTTTTTAGTCTTCTTAAAAGAACTCCACTTTATTAGACTCAAACATTCTCAGTTTTTTTATTTATCTTAACCTCATTTGTTCATTCCCCAAGACACATAAGGTTCCTTAAGCCATCAAACATCGAAAACACAAATCAGAATTCCAAACTCTTTCCCAACATTCAAAACACTTTGATTAACATATAATTGACTTTTTAAAGCCATCTAAGGTTTCCATGAACACTGAACCTTCACCTTTTCAAATACTCACACCTAGAAGTGTTATTTGCTTGTAGGTCTCCTTAATGAACTGTCAAAGATATCTTTTCATGAAGGCCCTTAAACATGACTATAATTGTTTTTTAGGATACCCTTTAAAGGGTTATAAAACATATCAAATGATTGCCATAAGTTTTTTTTAAGAAATGATGCACAAAATCAGACTTTCCATGTTGCACATGAGGCCTAATAGGCCAGAGACAAATAAGGCTTATTGTTTCTCTAGGTTCCCATCATAATTTATCATAAACAATGCTTCAATCCCTCATTATTAGACTTGATGATGCTTAATAGTTCATCAAAATTTCACACCCACATGTATTTTACCAAACCCTAGGTTCTGACCCACTTAAACTCTGTTTTTCTGACTACAGTTAACTTTAACTTCATTCACTTTCAACTTAATATTTTAACCTGAAACTCCAAGAACACGAAAGTAGATACTATAAATGTTCTTTCCACCGAGTATTAGCAATTTTCATTTGCAAACTTGGGAGAAACACAAATTATTCAATCATTGTTTACCCTGACAGAGGGTTTTGATAGTTTTCTGAGAATTTTCAATATCTAGCTTTAAAATGCACTAAGTTGCACGGAATAAGATACAACAAGAAGGTGGTTGAATCTATTACCACTCAAAAGAAATTAAACAAGATTTTCGATCCATACAAAGGATGTATAATCCCTGGAAACAACTAATTTCTAAAGAAAACACAGAAAAACAGTGCCTTTAATTATTCCATTCTCAAACTTCAATCACCCACGAGTTCACAAATGGTAATAAAGCCTTTTTAAAGGCAATATAACATGAATTTTCAGTTTCTAACTTATTTTGAATGACCCAAGAGCCAAATGACCCTTCACCTTCCTTGTTTACATCTTTTTTTGCAATGTTGTGACAACTTTTGACTTCTCTTACATTTTTTCCCAAAATATGACATATTGACCTCCTAATGACTCAAATATGTACAAAATGATCAACATGACCTTGTTACAATGTTAGGACATCAAAATTGCATCAAATTTCAAAATTTCCCCATGTAGGCATAATTTTGTCAAGGTGCTCCTGCACCATTATCTTCTTTATTTATTTAAAAAAAAATCAAAATACTTTCCCACATTTAAATAATTAACTCTTTTGATAATAAAATTATCAATCATTACAAGATATAATTTAAAACATTATTTTTCTATATTTAAATAATTATCCTTTCATGATAATAAATTATCAATTATTATTAAATACCATTTTAACAATACTTTTAACAAAACAATATAATTTAATTATTTATTAATAAACCATATACTTTATATTTCATAAAATTAATTAATTTACTTATTATTTTAATTTCCAAATTTATTTAACTTGCCTTGTAATCAATTTTCAATTTAATTAATTGATTTAACAAGGTCATTTTAAATATTTAATTTACCCTCACACATTAAAAAACATAATTACAAAGTAAACATGGCTTCAGGTCAATTAACCAAATGACGAAAGACATTAAACAAGATAACTGACAAGGGTTACAAACTAGACAGATGGGTTACCATACAAAGACTCACCCTCATTGAGGATGATGGCAAGGTTGGGGACTTTTGTCATCTCCATTTTCCACATCATATCCATTGGGTCTTTGAGGTACGCTCAGACCTGACAGTGCAGGTGGAGTTGGTACTCGATACCTGCAACCTGCATCAAACAAGATGTCGAACAACCTGTGTATATATCAAATAACAAACACACCATGAGAGGAAATCATAGTGTAGCAAAGCACTCGTGAATGAGTGATGCTACCCCATTCCCCTCACCAAGACCTCAAACAACAACCAAAAAATCAAATAACATTAATTAAATCATAAGCAACATCATATAACCATCACTAATCAGATGTATAATGAGCATAATCATAAGTCACATGATACACAGAGTCAAATAATCCAAACACACTAATCCATAAATCCAACATAAAATATTCTCCAACTATTTTATTCTCTACATTGCTTCTTGTAATTCCTTATTAACATTTCATTCTTCAATAAAAAGTTTCTCATCCTTCTCTAAAAACTACCCATTTCCCATTTCACTTGTGTATTCATAACCCTCTAAAACAGGGCTCTTTAGAGATCTCCTCATTTTCTTGGCTACAAAAATATCTTCTGAATCTGATTTAAGTGTTGGAAAAATAAAAATACTAAACAATTGGTGTTTTTGTTTCATTAACAGGGGAATTCCCCTCTAAGACTACATCTGTTTCTACCATTACAACATCTTCTTTATGCTTTTTAATTGATTCTCTCATGGATCCCTTCTTTCTTAGGTGATGCAATCACCTCATAGATTATGTGGGCTTCTTCTGCCCCATTACAAATGCAGATGAAGAACCTCCACCCTTTCTCTTTTTACCTTTTGGTGGCCTTTTTGAAACAAGGGTTTTCTGATTTCTCTCTATTGTGGGCTACTCAACAGAGGTTGTAGGTTGTATTTCCTACAAACTCTGCTCTTTTGGTTTGCATGTGGTATGAGTAGGTGATGCAATAGGGGAACTAGAGGGTATTTCTCCCTCAAGAGCGGCCACAACAAGCTCTTCCATTATTTTTTCTCGGCCTCTATTTTCTTCATTAGGAAATTCAAGAATATTATTGATATTGTTATAATTAAGAAAGTCTTCTCGAGAAACATTTGTGAATTGAATCCTAAAGCTCCTCTTTACCATGATGTAACTAAGTAGAAATGACACAATCTTGAGTTGTTTATTTTCCTTTTATATTCATAAGACATTCTTTTTAATAGATTGTACAAAAATTTGGGAACACTTACATGCCTACCATGGTGTAGATGACTCAACAATTTAAAATGGACTATGTATAGCAATGACTGATGCCCATCACATGTCAAGTATTTAACTATGTACGAAGCCACTTTATCCCAAGGCCAAGGCAAAGACAATCATTCAGTACCTTGTGAGGAAGAATCCATATTTTATATTGGGAAGGAGAATTCATTTCTTGCTACAATGGCGTTCGCTCTAAATGGAAACTCCTCTCCTGCTCTTGGCAAGTCAGATACTTCAGCTACAACTGCCTCTGATGCATCTATCTTCATACCCCTAAAAATTGCCTCTATTGGAAACAAGCCACACTGAGAGGGGGGGGGGGGTAAATTAGTGTTGTGCAAAAATTAACTTTAATAACCTTTAACTTCCAAGCATTAGGAACATTCAATCATAAAGCATAAACAAGAAAATAAACACAACACCATAACACCAAGATTTTTACATGGAAACCCTGTTAGGGGAAAAACCATGGTGGATGGCCAATCCACAATTATGATTTCGAGTATACTCAAAATGAAGATTACAAAAGGGGAATGCACTTGCATTCAGGCGCACTACCTAGAGCTCACTGCTCAAAGAAAAGAGGGCTTTCGGCCCAAGAGTTCAAATTAAAACCATCTGAAGATTTGAATTGAGATGATATAATCTAAAATGCTTGTTTAGAGTTCCAGATTAAGTACAATAATAGATCTGTTTCCTTATAGATTGATTATGTAATTCTGTTCTGTTATGCTCACACACACCACATAGATCTTCTATGCGCAAGTTAAACTGTGCTTAACCGCACCTCTTCTCTGCTCTAACTCTCAATTCGAACACTAACACAACATGTATACACACCAAAATGATATGAACAATCATGTATATATATCCACAACATAGGATTTATTTACACTTTTTTGGCTTTAATAGAACACAAAGACATTATAACTATTAGCTCACATATTGAGAAATATATAATTCGTACCCTTAATGGTTGGCCACAACTTGGCTAGGACCCATACAAACATATACAAACATAGAGATATTCAATTAATTAGTTCTCATACATCCGCGACTTAATATATTAATGACGTCGGCCTTAATACAAGAAAAATTAAGAATACGCCAATCAAATCTTCTAACTCCCATGCGAATTGATATGAGCCACTATGCTTTCGTATCAATAGAGATAATACACCAATAATCATTGCTTGAGATGCGCAACAAAAAATGGTAACCTAAAATATTTACATAGATCGATGAATGCTGAGTTACTGGATACTCTGTTCTGCCTTGTCAATTTTCAATCTATCTATCGGTGAGCTTGAATGAGGATATGTGTACCTTATCAATGCATAGGGTTTCCATCAATGACAACACCAAATGATAGTTGTAGTGTCTCTTTCCAACAACCTCATCATTTTGAAATGTGTTGGCGAATTATTGGGGCATCACCTCATTGAATTATGTAAGCTTCAAGAAATAATCCATCCAGCCAGCTCACTAGAAGATAGTCAAACATTTCCTATCTTCCTGTAGTAGGTTATGTGTTGCTGGTTCTCTTCATATGATATCACCTCCCATTATAATGCCTCAGTAATTTGTAGTCACTTTACAATTATACTCTATTCTATTATTTCTCTACCGCCCTAATTACACCACTTCTACTATGTGTTTATGTTGTATTACTCAAATGCACCCCTTAATTCAACTACTTAAAACTTCTTTCCTTTTATCTGAACTCTGTCTTTTGAAAATGGAAAATGAAACAGTGGAAAGATTTTGTATAAATTTTTGAAAATCAAGAAAATTAAGAGATAATCATGAATACCCGTACCCCCAACTAAATTTTCTAAGTGCCCTCACTTAGTGTGTATGGTTTAAGACGAGGTATAATTTTAGAAATAATGGACAATTAAAACATGATATGTGCCATGCATGAATGAAAGATAAATTTGCATAAAATCAGTAATCCACCATGATAATTATAACAAATTAATGTTGATTGTACCTATTGGAATGAGTTGAGTTAAAATTAAAATTGTTTGAAGTATTTGTTTACTACCTTGAACTTGATTTGAAATGATATGTCGTGGGTGCTATGAAGTTTTTCCAACTTTGGTGTGGAATCGATGGCATCATATCTTTTCCATGTGGAGAATATATTGGAATGATGGGTGAAAAAGATACGAAAAAGTACACTTATGGTGAGGTGAAATAATTTGTATGGTACAGTGGAAAAAAAAATGTGGTATGATGGTTACATGTGGATGGAAGAGATAGGTTGCATGTAATGAAGTTGAATATGTATAGTTGCATGTGTGAAAGGATATGCTATGAAATGATGAAAATATAACTAAGGCGGGTTTTTATAGAATGATTGATAGAAAATTGCTATGGGCTCATGTAGTAACAAGCCCCTTATGTAGTTTTATCACCTAGCAACAATATGTTGCATATCCCTATTGCTTATGCTACTAGTTCATAAAATGAAGATTGTTGAATTCCACCCATGCAGTGTGTGTGTGTGTGTGTGTGTGTGTGTGTGAGAAATGTGTGTTATAATTATACCTGCGAAATCATAGTGGGAGAGTTGTGTTTCTTGTCTACTGATATTCCTAAAGAATTACTCATTGGTGGTAATGAACTTTGTATCTGTGGCTCAAATTGATCTTGCAGTGCTAAAATGAAGTCATCCTTCTATAATGGTCATTTACAAAGCTTTAATCTATGGCCATTAACTAGTAATGAAAACATTACATTATCAATTATTTGTAGCTTGACTGCTCCATTTGGAAAAACTTTTTTAATATAATATGTCCCAAGGCATCTAGTTTGCAATTTTCCTTTGTAATCTTTATACTAAGAATCATATAGTAAAGTCCAATCACTTGTACTAAACTCCTCAGTTTTAATAAATTGTTCATGCAAATGCATCCTTTGTTTCTGGATGATTTCAATATGGTGTGTGGCTTCCATTCTAATTTCATCTAATGCATTGAGGTTGTGTAACCTATCCTTCTGTGTTGTTGATAAGTCCATGCCCACTTTGACTGTTTCGCTAAGAGTCCTGTATTCAAATTCAATTGGCAGTACTATCTTCTTACCATAAACTAACTCATATGGTGTAAAACCTATTATTGTCTTCTAGGTTATCCTATAAGCCCAAACTGCTTCAAGTAACCTAGTTTCCTAGTCCTTCATGTGGAGTTGCACTATATTTATGAGGATGTTTTTGATTTCTCTATTTGTGACCTCCACTTGATAGTTTGCTTGAGGGTGGTAGGGTGTGGAATTTTTATATATGATCTCATATTCTTGTACTAGTTTTGTGATTAGATTTGATCTAAACTATGGTCCTTGATCTATGAAAATTTCTCTAATAGAACACCATATGCTATGAATATATCTTCATAGAGAAATTTTTCCACATTCCCATCTCTTGCAAAATGCAAAGCTTTAAATTCCATCCATTTAGTAAGGTAATTAGTACAAACCAGTATGTATTCTTTTCTATTTGATGTTGGGGAGATGGGACCAACAAAATGTATTCCCCATTTATCAAATGGTGCTATGACTAGTTGTGTTTGTAATGGAATCTCATCTATCTTTGTTGTTCTTCCCATTCTCTAACATCTATCAAAACTTTTTTCATAATTAACTACATCTTTATGAAGTGTTGGGCAATAATAGCTATTATTTAAATTCTTAAGAGTTGTCCCCTTTGTTGTCAAGTGTCTCCCACAAGGTTCATCATGATATCTATTTATAGATATCATATACTTTATCTTCTCTAGTGCATCTTCTGAATATGTTGTTAGGCCCTATGTACAATAAATATCCTGCTATCCATGAGTAAGATGAAATTTTATGAACTAATTGCCTCTTCCCCCTTGGTGAGAGGTGTGGTAGTGTCTTCCCTGCTACCAGATAGTTGGCTATGTCTGTATACCATGGTGTATGCAAAGAGAGAGAAAATATGTGCTCGGTTGGGAATGAATTATCTACAACATCTTCATCTAATTTGGTTGGCAGTCTAGAGAGGAAACCTGTTGCTAAATTAGCTTTCCCTTACTTATCCATAATAGTTATATAAAATTCCCAAAGTAGGATTAACCACCTCACAAGTCTGCCACCAACTCAAAGTTGATATGATCTCAATTTTGGTGGGGTCTACTTAGATTCCTTTTTTTGACACAAAATATCCCAAGATTACTCCCTCAGTCATCATCATGAAGCATTTTTTATTACTCATGGATAGGTGATGATCTTGACATATTTTTAATACTTTTTTCAAATTGGCAAGTGCCTCTTCACAGGTATTCCCATTAGTTGTAAAATCATCCATGTAAACTTCCATGGAATCATTATCCAAATTCTGAGTATATTCTCAATATTTCCCTTTGGAAAGTGGTAGGTGCATTACACAACCAAAATGGATAAATAGAGTAAGAATATGTGCCCTAAGGGCATGCGAATGTCGCCTTGTCTTGGTCCTCTAAGGCTATATTAATCTAATTATATCCTCTAAATCCATCCAAAAAGGCAAAGTATTTCTTGCCTGTTAGTGAATCTAGTACTTGGTCAATGAATGGAAGGGGAAAGTGGTCTTTCCTAGTTGTTGCATTTAACTCACATTAGTCTACATACACTCTCCATTTCCCTCGTTTATTAGGTACAATCACTATTTGGGACACCCATTGATTATCAAAGATTGGATATATGAATTATGCATCCAATAAATTTTTTAATTATCCTTTGACTATGTCATGGATTGCAGGGTTCATTCTTTGTTGGGGTTTCCTAACTAGTTTCTAGCCTTCATTAATGTAAATTTTATGTATGCACATGTTTAGATCTATACCTTTAATATCATGGTAATCCCATGCAAATTTTGTTGGATGTGTGCTTGCAACACAATATTTAATGAAGTCTGTTGTGCAATAGTCAATTGGTTGCTTACATTTAATATCTTGTTTGGCATAATATCTAAAGTCAAGGATGATGTTTGAACAGATGAAATGTCAAGACCTTCTATATTTGGAATACAATCATGTGGTAATAAAGTGTGGAAATTTTTAGAAACAAACTCAAATGTATTAGTGATAATTATGCTCTACAGTGGGCCTTGCAAACATGTTAGACAGTCATGTTGCTACGAGTCCCTACCATAATTTTTATGCATTTTGTTTGCAATCAGTTCATCTTCATGTTCATTTTCTAACAAGGGATTGTGTTGAATAGTCATCAAAGTTTTTAAGGAGTATTGGTCTTCCCCATTTAGGGCAGGCCATATAATTTTCTCCAAATATGCTTGTGGTCTGACAGGTGGATAGAGGACTAGTTTCTTAGTCACATTTGCATTGGAAATGATAATGTTACTAGACCTACAACCTATAAAGGCATCTGCAGTTGCCAACCAAGGTCTACCTAAGATGGGGGTATCCTGCAAGGTTAGCTTTAGGTTACAACACCATAAATTTTACAAGGTACTCCCATGATTCTAATGTTATTACCAAATGTTCTATGATTCCCCTAGGTTTGACTATAGACTTATTTGCTAACTCTAGCATAGTAGGTGTAGGTCTAAGCTCTGGTAGTTGTAATAGTTTCATAGTTTCTTTGGTCATTACATTGATGGTTGACCCAATAGAAATAGTAGGTAAAGGTTGTACACTTAAAGTACCAAGAGGAGTAGGAATTTGCACTGAAGAAACTATAAGAGAAGATGAGGGAGATTCTTTATGCATTGACTCTGGTTGAGAAGTAACGAGATATTCTTGTGATTCTCTAATGACAATGTATTAATTTTTTCAATCTACCTGAGTATATGTTCCCTCTTTTTCTTTCCTTTTATCTTTATTTCTTTTCATCTTCAAGAAATTTTTTATCTTCTTGCTGATGATGGGAGAATTTTCTTTATTATTTTTTCTCAATTCTCCCCTATTATCAGAAGGCCCTTCAATATACTCTTCCTCTGATCCTCTTTTGAAATACTTCAACTTTATTCCTCTCTTATCCAACCAAATATTGGTGTTAGCAAGAATACGTTGAAACCTTTCTCTTATTGAAATCAACTCCTTTTGTGACCATTGAATTGGTGTAAGAGTGCCAACAATTTATTTTCTGAATATATAGTCAACTATATCATCTTCTTCCTGCTATACTTAAGAATTTTGGCAAGCTCAAAGCTTCTGACCTATTATAAGGTAAGTCGACTGAAGTCTAACTTTCTTACATCTTCAATTTTTGCATTTGGCCCATATATCTTCAATCTTGTGAACATGAGAATAACTTATCTTAAGCTTATCCTGCATACCCCGATAATCAAACTCATTCCTTTTCTTATACCTCTTCATAGCCACCCACTGCATTTTAGTTTCCATTACTTTGGCTTGTGGAGTTGTAGTTATTAAAAACCTGCTAATGGTGAGTGGAAACTTGAAACCAAATCTATGGGATTCTACTTGTTTGCTATGCAAAACCATCATCTTCCTACATAACTCCATCAGTATAAATTTTTAACTTGGATACCTTGGTAACATGTATGGTTTCCCATCAAAATAACCAACCCTAATATAGGTGAAGTTAGGAAATTTAAAAAATATACAACAAACTTTTTCACTTGTTCCCAAGCTTCATCAGAGACTCTTTTCTTTTCAACCCTTTATTAGATCACCCACCTCTTCAATGAACTCACGCTGGAAGATGTTCCTTGGCCACCTTGCAATTGTAGGCCTATAACTCTTGAGCCACCGAGTGTTGATGCAATTGTGTCTCTGATATTGTCCATATTGGACTCCATGGAAGTCATTAGGAACACTCTTTGGTACTTGTACTTAATATTTTTCTTCATTGGAGATGAATCAGTCATTTGGAAATAGACTACAAAAATGAAATCCAAAACCTTCCAGTGTTAGAAAATTCCAAGTACTGAGGTTTGTGTAGTTGTGGAGAAAATATGCACTTATTCATTTCAATAGTGTTTTGGGTGTAGTTCAAAGAAAATTCTCTGAACTACACGAGTATTTCTCTTTGGGTGTAAGGGAAGGAAATTTTCCCACTTTTACATGAATGTATGACTTTGGGTGTACTTTAGAAAACAAGTGCAAGTTGAAGAATTTTCTTTTATTTGCACCTGTTGAGGGTAAATTTCTTTGATGCAAATCAAAGAAAATTCTTTGACTTGCATGTGTTATCTGCATAGGTTATGCAATTCGAATAATTTTTTTTGAAGTAAATAGGGGTAAGTCTCTTGGATGCACTTCAGAGAAAATCCTCTGAAGTGCATGGGATAGCCATGCATGAAATGGGTAAGGTGTTGTGTAGGGAATTTTCTTTAAACAACACCTTTTAACAATGGTGTTGTTCAGAGAAAATTCTCTAGACAATACATGTGTAGGGTGGTTATGGTGTATAAGGGTAACAATGTTATGCAGGGAAAATTCCTCACATAACCCAAAGAGTGTGTCTATTCAACATATGTTGTTCAAAGAATTTTCTTTGAACAACACTGGTCAAGACAATGCAAATAAAATCAAAAGAAAACGTAACCTAGAAACCATGAACAAAAAAGGAACAAAAATGAAAAAAAAACTAAACAAAAACCTAAACAACTTCATAGAAACCTACAGTGTAAAACATGAACCAAATTGATAAAAAAAATAATGAAAAACAAGAATAACATACCTATAAACCCTAATGACACAAATTCACAATCAAATCTTCATGAAAACTTGGCACAATTATGAAGAGGAGCAATAGGGAGCAAGTAGCATGTGAATCGGTCGAGGAAATAGAAAGATGAATGATAAAAATGAAGGTAAAACGGGTCTAATCAATAAATAAAACAACATTAAAAACAAATTAATAGTTGAGCATGCGGGAGTATAAGTGTAGTTGTGGAGAATTTTTTTGCAACTATGTGAAACATGCAGTTAACCAAAAATATGCAAGTAGGCTAAAATTTAGCGACACTAAACCTAAAAGGAAAAATGGCTGTCATTTAATTGGTTTTAGAAAAAAATTCAAAAGAGAAAAAAGGTGGCCAAAATCAAAATAGTTTTGAGGGGCCAGACTGTGCATGATACGAATCAAAATTTCTCTTGATATGCATGCTTAGAGGACATGGGCTATGAAATAGACAAGTTTCGTAGGGGTTATCCCATGAATTGAGCAAGCAAAATTCAAGAATAACAATATGATTATGCAAAGTTTATGAAATATACAAAAATTATTTTAATTTTATTTATCGATTTATATAGTAGATAAGCCACATTTATTTTAGTTACACCCCTATTCTTAGCTTATTGATCAATTTCTTTGAGTGTCAACTTATACATTTTCAAATTTCAATGTCCATGTTGGTTTTGTTAGCTATGATAGTCATGAACTTAGAAACACCCACACCCATGTTAGTTAAGGTTGTTTTCCTTACCAATCACAACATTTAATGTGTAATAGGCACAACTTAATATAAACTATAGGATAATATTATTTTGTTCTTAAAAATATTAATTTTACTCTGTGTAACAAAAATATAGGATACTTATTTATCCATTTTTTGAACCAGCATATCATTGATAGCTATTGATCTATCCAAGACATATTGAAATATTTTATAGGCATAAACTATAAATCACATTGTATAAATCATTACCTTAAAATTTATAGGTATAGTTATAATCAACAATAGGTATTAATATACATGTATAGTTACTAAGGGGAGGAAAACCATATCTTAAACCTAAGAGAATTTGATTATATATGCCTCAACCATCATTATCTTAGGAATATTTAAATTGACTTAGATAAAATTAATCAATTTTTAAAAAATGACACCAAAAAATGTTACCATATGAGCCCAAATGGACCCTTTGAAGTTCTCAAAATCAAATTATTTCAACATGTATAAGAATCTACAATTTTTTGGAGAAAAACAATACCCAAATACAATTTTTTTTGCACTACTACAAAGCTCATGAAGTTCTACCCAAACTAGAAAAATTTCTTGCAAAAAGGATTTTGTATTATTGAGAATGAAGCTTGAAAAATTTAGGTACTAAAACAAAAATATAAATAGAGGAAAGGGTTGGTTGGGGGTGAACGTTGCTGACATAAAAAAACCAGTAAATAAAATATGCTTAAGATGGCCAAAACATTCCTTCAACCATAAGTTGATTATTGATTTATCAAAAACAACCCTTGAAATTATTAAACCAATTATTTGTTGTATTAAACTATCATATGAGAAGCAAAAGTGGTTTATTGTGGCATAAAGATGTTTGGTGATGAATATTTGTCATTGTTGGTGGTAAGGCTACCAACTAGCTTAGATGCTTGGCAATTGGTGGGGTCAATAAACTATTCCCCACATGCCACTTACTATGCAACCCATACCCTACTACAACAATTCTATGCAAAGTAAGAACTCCTATTGTAGACCTATAGATTCTTTAATTTTTTAAAATTCTTAAAATTTAAATAAAAAGTAGAATTAAGAACTTTACAACCTATGCTAGCAAGGAATAAATCTATGCTAACACTTGTGTAGGTAATATTCTATGTAGTATGATCCATATGGATGAGGGCAAGATTTTCTCTAATGGACCGACGCAAAAGTATCTAACTTTAATGAATTGATAATTGATCCTTAGGATCTTTCACCTTTTAGACATACTGGTAGGATCAAATTTGACCTAAAATCCTCCAAAAATGTAGCTACCTCCTAGATCTAGCAACCACATCACAAATTCAAATCCTTGTAGATGTGGCATCTAATACCCAATCTAGTCAAAACAAAAGGTTGAATTGACTTTCTTGGACACCTTGAACTCAATGGTGAGCTTATATTTTCACCATAATTCTCCAAAATGAACATAAATACAAATCTGGAAAGAGGAAACCCCCAAAATTTAGGATTTCTATTAATTTTTATTATCTAGGTCATCATTTAATGCATGAGATCATACACAACTTTTGAAGAGAAACCAAGACCTACAACCTAGATCTCTTAAAAATACTAACAAAAAGCAATCCCACAAGATTTGATATCATGTAAGAACTGGTATAGGATGATTTACATACCATGTAATATTTTTCTATTGGGGTAGCCACCCAAAATCTAAGAATTTCAATTGAAGCACAAGAAAGATCAAACATGTACAAGTGAGGTATTGCTTATACAAGCAAGGTGAGAGGATATGATATCACAAGATTATGACATGGGACACAAAGTGACAAGTACCCTAAGTAAACTAGACTAGTGTGAATAGAACTTAGGAGGGGAACTAGTTAGGTGATATCCTTGTTCACACGAATAAATATTATTTATGATATTTTTTGATGACTTGGTATATGGCAACAAATTTTTACTACTAGCTTTGGATCAATCAGCTATGATGATTTTGGATAGTGGAAAAAAATCCTTTTAGGCGGTGCTTGTTAGATTGATTGGCTATCCCAAATTAAATGTTGCCTACTTTAAGTTCATTTTCGCACTTTTGTTGTCAAAAAAATTTAGATATCATTATTTGACAATTCTACCTAGTCTCTGTTGAACAAGACAACTGAGAGGAGGGGTGATCAATTGTAGATAATATAAACTTTTAAATCATTCACTGAAACTTAGATCAATTACAAATCCTTAACACTGCTAAAATGATTAAACATTAAGTGCAAGTGCATAAACTAAAAACCATCACACAAACATAGTAACACTATATTTACATGGAAAACCCAATGAGGGAAAAAACAAGGTGAGGATTAAATCACACTATAGAGAATATCAAAACCGATTACAAAGGCTCACTGCCAAAACAAGGACTCACTTCGGGATTAGGACTCACTATCCAACAGGGTTAACCAATTAAAGGGATCACTGTCATAGAGAAACACAAAATATAGAAGAGATATGTTACAAAGGGAAGAAAATCTCAATTCAATAGATATTTCCACCACAATTTACTCAACCACTTGTAGACATGCATGAAAGATAGAGTACACCTTTATCTCACTACATACAAAAACTCAACGTTTAGAATTCACATTGATCTGACACACTCACATCACACACACACACACACACACTTATTCACATCTACTTCACATCTATATACTCTATTTCTTTGTACTTATATCTTTGTACATCTTTCACCAATAACTCATCTTGTATTTATACCATCTTCAACTTTGAAACATATCCGAAGTCAATCATCTATCATTAAATTTAAATTAGGCCAGTGCCAAAAAATCCTAGGGTGGAATTAGATTGAGGGCAACCAAAACACGTGCTTGATGAGGAGCCAAACAGGTCCCAACATGATTCATCAACTTCGAAGGTAGTGTTTTACACAAGGTCGACCAAACGAATGTAAAAAATATAGACCAATTAAGCACACACAACTCTTAGCACAATCAAATCCTTCCAGACACAAAAATTATCTTCAACATCATCATAACAACTTCACTCTAGAACTGAAAGTCATAAGACTTAACCGAAAAGAAATCCAGACCAACAACATTTCTCTTGGTCCTTAGCCAAATACATAGAAAACCTCAGTTCACAACTAGTGAACATAACTCACACTGTACAATGAATTAGAAACCAAAAATTTGGATATAGTAGCTTCCAACAACCATGATCAACATATCTGAACCACAAAAACATAGGAGTGAATCCTAGAGAAAAACCTAGAGCAACCACTGAACACTTGCAATATTTCTTTATTACAATTTTCTCAATATCCTCGACATATACAACCAATAACCCACATCCATGGCATCAGTGACAATAGCAACTAGTTGACATAAATGATAACACCTTCATTCATGCAAAAATCTCCCCCTTTTTCATTGATGGCAACACATGATGTGAAAAACCATCAAAGACAACATACTAGCTCTGAACACACTTCACATGATTTTTCTTTCTATTTCTCCCCCTTAGTAGATAATATTTTTCACATGATACTCTTCTCTTTTTCACATTCTTCCTCTCCCCCTTTGACATCAATGACAAAGGAAAAATATATTTTACATTGATTTCCCCTTTGACATTAAAACCATAATACTCATACAATGACAACACATGACACTACCAACCCCCCTTGAGAGGTAGCCACCAAAACATCAGTCCAGAAGAAAGATAGATCCATAGACCCACCAGACTGATGCATCTCCATATGCATCTAGTTCAAGAAAAGAGGGGAAATAACCCCTAACTTCAACTGGAGATACTCAAAAGTATCTTTAGGAAGAGTCCTCGTAAATATATCAGCAATTTTATCCTTTGTAGGAATATACTCAAGCTTTACTTTATTATTCATAACCTTCTCTCTCAAGAAATGATACCTGATAGATATATTATTTTTCCTTGATTGCATCATTGGATTCTTTGAAATGTTAATTTCACTTGTGTTATCATAAAAGATAGAAATAGGATCATCATACACAACTGTGATATCATTCCATGTCTATTTCATCCATAGAACTTGTGTCCAACAAGATGAAACAATAATATACTCATCTCTAGCAGTAGATAAGGAAACTAAATCTTGAGTTTTACTCAACCATGCCACCAATGTGCAACCAAGAAAGAATGCACCACCAATTGTATTTTTTTGTCATCTACACATCCAACCCAATCTGCATCTTTATAAGCACTTAGTGTAAAGTCAATATCCCTAGGACACCATAAGCCATAATCCATAATTCCATTCAAATCTCTATATATTCTTTTAACAACAACAACATGTGTTTCCTTAGGATCTTCTTGAAATCTAGCCACAAGACAAACACCATGCATGATATCGAATCTTGTAGTAGTCAAATACGACAATCTACCAATCATAGATCTATATTTTCTCTGATTAGCCTTAGTTGAATCATTATTTTTACCTAATTTTCAACTAGTCACCATAGAAGTGCATGCTGGTTTGGAATCATCCATACCAAACTTCTTCAACATCTCTTTCACATACTTAGACTATGAAATAAAAATTCCTTTCTTTCTTTGATTAGTTTGTAGCCAAAGAAAGAGATTCATTTCTCCAAACATAGAAGTCTCAAATTATTTTTTCATTTCTTTCGCAAATATCTTGTACATAGTTTCATTTCCTCCAAAAATAATGTCATCAACATACACAACCACACTAAATATTTTGTCCTTTTCAATTTTATAATACATATTACTATTTTTCATACCTTTTTTGAAACCTTATTGAATCAAGTACCTATCTAACCTTGCATACAAAGATCTAGGAGCTTGCTTCAATCCATATAAAGCTTTCTTCAATCTACAAACCATATCCAGTTGATCTTGTTGAACTTCTCTTTTGGTATTTGTCCTTGATGTCAAAATTGTGATTCAGTTTGGCATCTTGGTGATTGATTATTAGTGGCATTGTGTGTACATTTAGATGATTTGGCACGCTTGTTCATATTCAGTCTTGGCATACTTGGTTTTGGCTTTCAGCATTATGATGATTGGTTTATATCCAGTTTTTTTGGTACTGATCATTTGGCTCCATGTGCAGATTAAAAGGTCATCTTGTTTATAGGGTTATGATTCATTATTCAAGTGATATCATTCTATTATGTTTGTTCACTATTTTTCTATGATAGTGAAATCTGTTGGCATTCAATTTGATTTCTCAGTACTTAGGGTTGGATATGTTCATCATGATTATGAAATTCTTTATTTATTTCTTGGTGACTATATTTCATGGCAAAGGTAACTAATTTTTACTCAAGCTTCATGTCATATCGGTTGCAAAAAGTCTATGACTCAGGTGGTATATCATTTATATAGTAGCACTTATCACATTCTTGTGCTTGGGCTTCAATTTACATCAACTTGCACTTTGGTGTTACATTTTATAGTGCTTGGTCTTCATTGAAGTTGGCATCATTGATATTGTTCTCAGTTCTTATAATGGTTGATTTATTTTGGCCTTAAGGCCGACAGGTGGTTTGTGGAAATAATGAAAAATCACGAGGCATCATCTCTTGGAAATGATGTTTTTACTCTTTAAGGGGATCGACATTATGCTTGTGAAGGTAATCTCTTTGGTCTTCAATTTGCATGTGGTTATCAACTTGGGCTTTTGGCTTTTATTTACATGGCTCTTTGGCAGCGGGTACTTCACATCATTTACAACTTGTCATAGAAATGACTTTGATTAAAGTCATATGTTTTTTCTATCTTGGCATGAATAGTTATTTTCTTTACTCACGTGGATTGTGAGTAGGCAAAGTTGTAATATTCATTGGATTCATTATGTTGTCGGTTTTTGTGAATATCTCTGTCCACGGATTTGAAGGCATTATTATTGATTGTCAATTATCATGATGCTTGTTTGACCTAAATCCTCTTGGATTTCAAACTTTATCAAATTATGAATAAGGCTCGAATATCTTTTGGAAAGGAAAATAAGTGTTTTGGGTGAAACAATTGATTGTTTTACAAGCTTGGTTAACCCTAGCTATTCCGCCATGAAGAGATTTCAGTTATAGGTCTTTTGTGACCATGGCTATTAATTTGTGCTCGAATTTGAGGTATCATGGACAGTGAAAGTTGGGAGATTAGTTGGTGGTCTTTGTTTGAGCTGGAAGCGGAGGTAAACATAGAATATTTCATGGGATTTTGTTTCAAACCACCATGAGGTAAATTCTGCAAGTTTCTTCTTCAAATATGAATGAAGTAAATGAAGATCTTTTACTTTCAGTCTTGCAATTATTTAAAAGTGAAAGAAGTTTTACTCTTATGATCTCTATTGTTTTCTCAAATAAGAAAAGATAATATTTCAGTTGTTTTTACTGAGTAATGGAAAGAAATATCTTTGTTTAAGTTACTTTCAAAACCCTAACTCGAGGGTTTGTTTCTTGACTCGAGTTTTGTTTTCACGTTTCATGGTTTATGGGTTTCGGTTTTCACTTGTATAAAATGAATGACAGTTAGCCATTATTGTGTTCAGAATTTGAGAAAGAAAAAAGAGTGAATACTTATTGAAAGATATAAAATAAAAGGAGGGCTTCATTATATATTGTTTCTGGTATCTAAAATAGAGAATTATATTCAGATTTATGTGAGAGAGATTATTTCTTGTATTGTTGCAATCAGTACATTGTGTAATTGAAATTATTGAAATATCATTTTGTTCTGTAGAGATTTTATGATTGCAAAAATAATGCAATTGTGTAACACCCTCCGTTTTGCTTCTTGTTCAAATTGCTTTATGCTATGTTTGGTTGCAATTACTTTGATACTGGATACATTTTGTTATAATGTTTTGATTGCTACTATTGAGTGACAAATATTATTGTGGGATGTAGTTATCTGATTATTGTTTCACATGCATTATAGATTAATGTTGTTGTAGAGTTAACATGAGATATTATTATGAGATTACTAGATTATGATGGAAGTGTCAGTTTCGATGAGTGTATTGGTGAAGAGGACGAGTTCGCATCACTCGCTTGCGAGCGCCCTGCGAATCCGTAATTCCTTCTTCACGGTGTGTATTATATGCTGGATATATTGTATGATGTTGTTTACTTGGTTGCAGGATTGCAGGTACATGACATCGACTCCACCTGGTTTCACAGGTTTGAGCGTGTCGATCCAACGGTTAAGTTGAACGGGAGATAGTAGCTAGGTAACATGTGTCAAGTCTATACCCTAGCCTTAGTGTGTCATCAGTTGTGTGTGTCGAGTCATTGTCTGTCTTGCTTTGATGTTATTTAATTCTGAAGCATTCTTGATTTGGAAATAGATATTTAGAATAATTGCATTTAAATCATGTTGATGGTTATTTAATTTAAATAATGCAATGTGGATAAAAGTTTATATTTAAATTAATTAATTATATTTAATTTATTTAATTAATTAAATTTAATCCAAGGGGTTGAATTTAGTTATTAAATAATTAAATTAATTAATTAAACGTGATGCAAGAGAATGAAAAGAAATAAAAGAATTAAAATTAAATTTGGAAATTAATTCCAACGTGTGAGAATTAAATTAGAAATTGTAATTAAATGTTTATTTGGGAAATTGGTTGCAACTTTGGAAATTAATTTATTATTTGAAATTTCATTTTAAATTGAAAGTGGGTTAATTTGGAAAATTGTGAAATTGAAATATCTAATTTGCATGTAATGTGAATTAGGGTTGTAAATATTGAAATTGAAATTGAAATTGAAATATCTAATTTGCATGTAATGTGAATTAGGGTTGAATTAGGTATTTTTGATTTATAAGAATATATGTTTTAATTTTAGGAAGGGAGTTTTTAGAAAAATACATTTTTACAGCAGGAAAGAAACTTTGGAAAATTTGCACAAGGGTTTGAAGAAAGTTTGATTGTAGAATTGATTGAAGGAAAGATTGTTTGCATTTGTTGGATTTTGGATTGGATTCATTGGAGGATTGAAGAAAATTCAGGAAATCTTTGGAGGAGGCTTGCATCAGAAATTCATCTCTTCCTGTAGCTTCTTGTACCAGGTTTTCCTCTTTGTATTTTATTGTTCTTGATTGTTTTTTTTTAAATAGTAGTGATTAAAGATTTGTTTGTTAAATCTATTTTAGAAAATAAATTTGATATTAGAAGAAAAGAATTAAATAAATTTACAGCCTTTGCTTGTGAAAATTCTTGAGTGAAAATTGTGAAAACCTTAGTTGAATTTAAATTATTTGGAGAAATTGATTTTATTGTTATTGAAATCAAACATAGAGATTGAACAATGCATTTAGAATGTTTTTTAGAAAATGAAACCCTTTGTTATTATTAAAAATCGGATTTTAAAATCTGCAGTATAGTTATATTTTCATGGTAAAATGGTCTGGTTGCGCCACCTATAACTTCACTTTCACAAACTGGGTTTTCAAGAAATTTAAAGGGTTTTTGCATTTTGAAGTTTTCTTACTCCTGTCCAAAAATGGGAAATACCCAGATCGTATTTTTTGAGTTATGCTTAAAACATGAGACTGCTGTTAAATTATTTTCCCATGGCTGTTCTGAAAATAAAATAATAATAAATTGATATTTATAAATATTAATATTTTATGTATTGTTATTATAATATTAAAATATTATCTAATAATATTTTATATTATAATTTATAATACTAAAGTATTATATTTATTTATATTATTTTAAATAAAATTTGTATATTTGATTAGTGGAATTAATATTATAAACATATGGAGAAATTATTGTTTATTTTAAAATGACATGTTAAAGTTTAATTGAAGGAGTTAAATATTTGATTTAGATAATGCATAATTTAAAATTTAGTTGTGGAATTTAAATTCATGTGTGAAAGGTCCACTTATTAATTTGATTTAATTGGATAAATATATATTTATATTTTGGAAAATTAGTGATAAGGGAGATTTTATTTTGAATTAAACAATTTAATATTCTGTAAAGAATAGAAGAAATGTTAATGATTAAATATATTTAAATATATTAATTTATATTTAGTATATATATAGTGAAGGTATAAATCCATTTGAGAGAATAAATAATATTTTATCTTATTTTATTCTGTTGTTTGCAAATTGGGTATTATTAGTGTTTTAAAAGAAATGATTAGTATGTGTAGAAAATGTATAGAGAAAGATATTTTTTTAATAGAAGTAATTACTTGATTTAAAAGAAAATATTTATTTTGTTAATATGATTGAAGAAAATATATTGAAATGTATATATATATCCATGAGTATTTTCAATCAGTATTTACCTTGTTTTAGTTGAGTGCGTGTAATTTAGATTTGCATGAAGAATTTAAATGATAAATTTTGAATGTATGGTCAAAATTGATAAGGAAAAGGATATTTAAATATATTGAAGAATTATAGAAATATTTATATTTAAATGTTTGTTTTAATTATGAGATTTAATTATAAACAATATGAATGCGTGGCCAAATAGACAAGCCAAAAGATATTTTTATACATTGATAAAATTTCATGTTTTTAAATGGATGGTTGATGAGACATAGACTCCGGATAGAAAATTGGAAAAGATTGTTTGCAATAGTGTTCGGTTGCATTAGAAATAAATTTAGGAACTAACTACATTGAAAAAGGCAAATAGTTATTATGTTCTATTTAGTTCCATAGAGAAATCTAGTCATTGTGAATGGAATATTAATGGTGTCTATATAATATGGAGCATATATATATATATATATATATATTCAGTGTAAAATTCATTATCGTATTTTATTTTAATGAGATGCATGCAATGTATTATTGAATAGAGATTTAAAATGGATTGATTAGTGTATATGGAAAATGGATAGAGAAACAATATGTTATTATATTAAAGTGATTGAATGTTTTAAATAGAAAATTGAATGAGATGTAAGATTTGGTTAGGAAATGGAAGGAGTTTACTTGCATGGATTTGTGTTGATTTAAAAGTAAATTAAGAAGTTTTATTGATGAGGCAATCAATTATATTATTTATTAATTTCTATTTAGATTAATTGAATCATTGTGATTGGATTATGAAAGATGTATGGATTTAGTATATCCAAAAGTAGTATCTTCCTCATGATTATCTTAAAGGATTTAATTCTCTATATTCAGTAAAGGGAAGTAAGTTTAATTGTTTTAAGATTTCAATAATGAAAAGGGAAATAGAGGTTATGATTATTTTAGATGATCTAGTTATCATGTCTTTGACTTTGTCAACACTACTTATTGAATGAGTATGGATTTAGGAAATCCAAATATTAGATTTGATTGATGACTTGAATGCTTTTGTTGCTATGTCGTCAAGTTGCATTGTTGATTTTGGGCTTTAGTGTCAGTCCTAAATTATAAGTCTTCCAGAAGAACTTAGAGGATAAGGGTTATTGAATCTTTATGTCATCCAGTTGTTTTCCCTTGGGTAGTGCATGGCGTCTTTTCAGTTTTACCCGGTTTTCATGAACGGGGATGTTTGCACCTCCTTGGTTTAGGAGCGGATTATGGGATCCATGTCTCCTTGTATGGAGTGACCTTGGTATGTGGTTTCATCTTGTTGCCTCTTGTGAAAAGAGTGGACTATGTGTTGTTGCCTCCAAGATGTTTGGAGTGAGATCTTTTGTACCTCCTGTGAAAGGAGTGGACTATGTGATTGTTGCCTCCAAGATGTTTGGAGTGAGTTTCTATTATTTGTATCCTTCTTGTGTTGGAGTGGATTATGATGCTAGTTGGTATGCACTTATGGTTCCCTTGGTGGATTGTTTGGGTGTGAGTTGTCGAATAGAAGAGTGGCTTTTGTTAGGGGCCGGAGCCCAAAGTGGTAAACCGGGTAACCTTCAAAAGTGAGTTAATCAAGTGATAATTAAATTAATGTACTTAGATGATTAGGATGCAGTTCACACTAATCAAGATAATTTAATCCCCACTCATAGACACAAGGGCTTGTTTAGACTTGGGATGAGTGAGAAGGCCTGGAATGGCAAGATCAACTATCTTGCTCTTGCGAGAGGTAGTTGATTCCGCATGAGTGAGTATGAGTGCCGGGATTCAGTTGAGGCCACCAGGATTACTTGTGCTGGAGCCTATGAAGAATGCCCAGAGGAGATCTCATGACAAACCTTGCGATGACACTCTATCTATGACAACTGTTGTTAATTATTTATGTGTATGGTTATTTGAACATACTTGAACTACTTTATGTCTGGAAGCAATGTGACCTATGTCAGTGATGTTGGAGTTATTACTTGTATTGTATTTGATTTGTACTTGTATTGTACTTGAGTTGCATGCCCATGTTGTACTTGGTTTAACACTTGATTAAGTACTTACAGCATGGTGAGCAAGTTGTACTTGTTAATCCATTTGGTTAGTTATAATAGTGTGAGTCAATATATGAGTTTGCCTTTGAAGTTGAGTGGTTGTAAGTCTTAGTCCATGTTACTTTTTGTTACTATCTCTAGCATGGGGGTGGGCAGCCGGGTACCACATTGGTTAGGTGGAACATGCACCAAAACCGTTGGGTCCCCATCTATCTTCGGTGCTTGAAAGTGAGACATCAGGATGGACATTTCCTTGGTTCTTGGTGTATTATCTTGAATTTATGTATTTTGCTTGTATAGAAGTTATTTTATCCCTCTTATGTTTATGAGGTGGAATTTTTATGTTGTAACCTTAGTACTATTGCCTCATTAAAGAGATTAGAGTGAGTGTATCCTATTAGGTTTAAAGATAATGTTTATGAGATTGTATCTTGGTTGAGATTATCTTATTATGTTATGTGGTATTCTTATGATGTATGATGTTATTTCATAAAGTTCATAATGCTATGGTTATATGTAATATGTATGTGTGGGTTTAAGTAATCCTAACCTTGTAGCCTTAGAGGTTGTTGTTAACTAGTAAGTGAATGTGTATGTTAAATGCACTTTAAAAAAAAAAATTAGTTCACTTAAGATGTTAATTGCAACTTCCTTTAAGGTTACCAGGGAACATTACAAATTGTAAGGTCTTACATTGCAAATTTTGTGTAGAGAGAAACATTGTAAAAGAGTTGGTGCTCCTATTGAAGTGGGTGCTTTAGAATTTTAGTGATTGAGTTGGTTCTCTGGAAAATATTGTAATCAAATTTTGTAATAATGTTACATTCTATTCAAGATCAAAAAGAGTTCTAATCTGCATTTCATGTCATAAGAGTTTTAAAAATATATTACTCTGATTCACCCCCCCTCAGAGTAATTCCACTTCCAACAGATCTAACAACTAAAATCCTTTCGGTTGTTCCATGTAGACCTCTTCTTCTAGCTCACCATTCAAAAATGTAGACTTGACATCCATCTGATAGACCTTGAAAACTTAATGAGAAACAAATGCTAAGAACATCCTGATAGCTTCCATTCTTTCCATTGGAGCAAAAGTCTCTTGAAAATATATGCCTACTACTTGTGAGTAACCCTTACACATAAACCTTGCTTTGTTTTTGACCACTTCTCCATTCTCATTCAACTTATTTTTGAATACCCACTTTGTTCCAATAATGTTTTTATCTATTAGTCTTGGGACAAATTCCCAAGTTTGATTCTTCTAAATTGGTATAAGTTCTTATTTCATATCTTCCATCCAATGTTCATATTTTCATGGTTCACTTATAGTCTTTGGTTCAATCTGAGAAAGTAAACACAGATTTACCTCACCAATAGCAACTCCGCTTCTTATCAATACTTCTTTTGTTTTGTCTCCAATTATATGACTTTTGGAATAATTCTTCTGCACATATCTAGGTGTCTTAAGGGAGACCACCAGAGCTTCTTCTTCTTTTTCTTCAATATGCTTCTCTTGCTCATCCTTTTCTTGTTCTTCCACAATTTCTTCAATCCTTATGCAATCAGGTTCATTAGATACGTATCCATCAACATCAATTGAATTCTTCATTGCTTCATCAAACTTGACATTTGTACTTTCTACAATCTTCCTCAGTCTTTTATTGAAATAATTGTAAGATTTTATTTTAGTAGAATATCTAAGAAAAATACCTTCATCACTTCTTGCATCAAACTTTCCTAAAGTTTCTTCATCCTATCTAATATAACATTTGCTTCCAAATACCTTGAAATACTTAACAATAGGAATTCTTCCACACCATAGCTCATAGGGGGAATTTGTATTATTTGCTCTTTCTTGAACTCGATTGAATACATAAAGAAAAGTGTGAATAACTTATCTCCAGTAAACTTCCAATAGACTAGCCTTAGTAATCATTGATCTAGCGGCCTCTTGAATTGTTTTGTTCTTTCTTTCAACAACTCCATTCTATTGAGGAGTTCTCGGAGTAGATAATTATATTTTTATTCCATTCACTTCACAAAACATATTAAACTCATGATAGGTGCATTCACCACCTCTATCAGGCCTTAAGAATTTTATCCTCAAATTTACTTCATTCTCAACCATAGCTTTGAATGTCTTGAATCTATCTAATGCATCAGACTTCTCTCTAGAAATGTAACCCATGTATATCTAGAATAATCATCAATCAAAAACATAAAGTACCTTTCACCTTGTAGACTTCTCACTCTTGTAGGACCACAAAGATGTATGAACTAAATCCAATAGTCTAGTAGTAGATTGTTCCTTTGATCTGTAATAGCTTCTTGCTTGCTTTGCAAACTGAAAATTCTTTCAAATAACATTAACAAGATTTGTAATCCTTGGTAAATCTCTCATGGTCTGAACTGCACTAATCCTCGTGAATTTATTGAAGTTCATATGACACATTCTACGATGCTACAACTAAATGTCATTAATCTAAGTCATAAAACATTGTCCATCAACACCCTTAAGTTGATAGATATTTCCTTCAGATTTCTTTCCTGCAACAATCCCTATTCTGGAATCTTTCCTGATCTCACATCTTTCATCTTTAAATACAAGATTATATACTTTACTGCACATCTATCCAACACTCAAGAGGTTATACCTTAAACCCTTAACATAGTAGACATCATCAATATTATGCTTGTCATAAAAACTTACTGAACCTATCCCACAAATCTTAGCACTAGTATCATCTCCAAACATAACTAAGCCTCCATCATACATTTCAATTTTAAAAAAATTACTCTTATCACTAGTCATATGATGTGAATATCCATTGTTAAAAACACAATAGTTATTTTCTTGTTTAGCATGTAGGGCAAAGATTACAATACCTTCATTTTTCTCCTTCTCTAGAGGGCATTCCTTCACCTATTTTTTAGAATTAGTAGAAGTAGGTTCATCTTTTATAGCCAAGAACAAGCATCCATTGCCATTAAGATCTCCATAATTATATTCCTCATTAGATATACAGCATCCCCATTCAAATAATATGCTTTGTCGATCTTCTTACCTTTATTTTCTTTCTCATATCTTTATTTATTCCTCTTAGCTCTTTCCAAACACCTCGAAGCATAATGTCCTATTCCTCCATAACTAAAGCATTTAAATGGTAACTTGCATTCATACTTGTCAAAGCCTTTCTTCATCCTTCTCACAAATTTAGCTTCCACTTCATCAAGATTTTCTTCATCCGGATCTTAAGCTTTTGTAGCCTTGAAAGTAGTCTCTGATTTGGATCCATTTCTCAAATTTGGCTTTTGTAGCCTTAAAAGAAGTCTTTGATTTGGATCCTAGATTCATCTATGGTAGCACCAAGTCCTTGCATTCCAACTACTACCTCATCAAATCTTTTTAGATAGGATTTAATATCCCCATCTTCAGACATATGTAGGAGCTCAAACTGTGTCTCCAAATTCTACTACTTTGCCTCTTTGATAGGTGTAAGGGAGACTTTGTTATAGGTATGGTTTAATACCAGTGGGGTTCTATCCAAGGGGGTTTGATATAAGGTGGTTTGATCAAACCCTCTTTAATTGAAATCCTTCAAATGGAACTTTTTAAGGCTTAAATCATTATATTTTCTAAAAATATGTGATTTCACCAAAAATCCAAATCTCCTAGAAATTGTAAACCAGCATTGTGGGATCACCCTCACATCACATACACACACACACTGATTCACATCTACTTTGCATCTATCTACTTGATTTATTTTCACTTATCTCTTTTTACATCTTTCACCAATAACTCATCCTATATTTATACCATCTTCAACTTTGAAACTATCCAAAGCCAACCATCCATCATTAAATTCAAATTAGGTCAATTCCAAAACATCCTAGGGTGGAATTAGAATGAGGTCAACCCAAACACATGCTCTATGAGGACCCAAATAGGTCCCAAAATGCTTCATCAACTTCAAAGGTAGTTTTTAACATAAGGTCGACCAAATGAGTGTAAAACAATTAAGAACACACAACTCTTAGCATGATCAAATCCTTTCAGACACTACAATTATCTTCAACACAATCATAACAACTTAACTCTAGAACCACAAGTCATAATACTTAACCAAAAAGAAATCCAGACTAACAACATTTATCTCAGTCCTCAACCAGATACATAGAAAACCACAATTCACAACTTGTGAACATAACTCACATTGTACAATGAATCAAAAGCCAAAAATATGGATATAGTAGCTTCCAACAACCATGATCAACATATCTGAACCACACAAACATAGGAGTAAATATAGAAGCAAAACCTAGAGCAACCATTGAACATCTCCAACCTTTCTTCATCACAATTTTCTCAATATCCTCGACATATACAACCAATAACCTGCATCCATCGCATCAATGAAAACAACAACCATTTGATAACCAATTGACTAGTTGACATCAATGACAACACATTCATTATTGCAACATTCTCAAAACTAAAAACCTAATGGATTCTCCCAGTATAATTCTAATTCTCAAGTGTGGAGTCCCTTTCTATGTGAGCATATTTTCATATAGAGAAATGTACCCATCTTAGATATGGATTTTTTTCTCTTTTGACTATTATTTTTATGCTTAAATAAAGGGAAACAACTAATAATTAGATTATAGGAGCCATGTGATTTGAAAAACTTTATGAAATATATAAATTAGTTTAGTCCTAGTTATGGGTTGAGGTAGAAGATAATTACACCCACATCTATTTCAGTTACACCCTATATTCTTAGTTGATTTATCGATTTCTTTATGAGTATCCACATACATTTTTCAAATTTCAATGTCCATATTGGTTTTGTTAGCTATGATAGACATGAACATATAGAAATAAAATTAAAGATGAATTTGGGTCATGAACTTAGAAACACCCACACCCGTGTTAGTTATGGTTGTTGTTCTTATCAATCACATCATTAATGTGCAATGGGTACAAACTAATGTAAACTACATGATCCTTAGAAATAATGATTTTATTTTGTTTAGTAAAAAATAAGATATTTATTTATCCATTTGTTTTGAACTAGCATATCATTGATAGTTATTGATAGCCAAAACTTATTGCAATGTTTTATAGGTATAAACTATTAAATCACATTATACAAATCATTAGTTTATAAAATATAGGTATAGTTTTTTATTAAGGAAAAAACAAGATTTGAAGGGGTCCCGAAATCCTTTAACATCAAGGAAGAGAAAGATATAGCAAGAAACAATTCAGATCAAAGAATAAAAAGCTGCCAACAAAGAAGAAAACGTAGAACCAACCCAAAGGAAGCACAACAAAAAACCAGTAAAAACCTAGTGAAAGTCCAGCCACTAGGCCAAATTCCTTAAGATGTCTGCCACCTCCTACTCTAGATTGTTCATATTTAAAGTTGCTTTCTTAATCTCCTGAATGTTAACAGGGATCTTGTCAGTCTTCCTCTTCAGGTTCGCTCTAGTTCTTTTGCTCGACCCAACACCCTCCACCTAGATTTGTTCTTTCTCATCTTCTCCACATTGGCCCTTACCTGATAATCATTTTCCATATTTTCAACCATCATATTCATAGTGCTCATGGTGGATTTTAAGATCTTGTGGCTCATTTCCAAAACCTTCTAAATAGACTCTTTAACGTTCTTAAGCTTTTCTTCTATAGCAAATAGCTTTCCATCATGATTACTCTTAAATTGTTGCAAATCCTCAACTGTTTCCTTGAGGAAGTCCACCATGTATCTCTTTTCTTCCTCAGTCCATAAGTCAGTGACCTTTTCTTTGTATTTGTTAGTGTTATCCGTCATATAAGTATTTTCCAACTTGTTATTGATAGCCCTCTGATTCAATTTAATCTCCTTAATTTCAAAAAAACCCACCTCATTAGCCTGAAAAAGTCCATAGAGCCATTGCAAGCAATAACAAGGATATCAGCAGGAAACTCGTGTTCAACTTTAAAGTAATGGTCATCCTCCTTGAGATCACTAGGATACCGAGGCCTTTCCTCTCTATCAGTAGCAGGGTAGCTAGAGTACTCCGACGAAGGGGTCGACTAAGGGTCATCCTGATTGGTTTCATAGGAGGGGTCCTCCAAAACCTTCCTCTTGCCCTTCTCCTGGGGGGAAACACTAGATTTTCCTTTCACCTTCATATTAGTTTCATCAGAACTTGAGAAACTAACTTTAGCTTTACCTTTAGAGACCATAGCACTAGTTTTAGGAAGGGCACATGCCTTGGAATTGACTTTGTTACTACCCTTCCCCACCACCTTCGAGGGATGACCTTCCTCATCCTCCACATCGGTCTCCCATTCATTCTTGTTTGTGTAACTAGCACCCAATTGATCCTTAGCAGATACAGAGTGGGGAGAAGGGGTCTGGGGGAACAAAACTGACATAGCTTTAAAATTTTAAAAGATTAAAACAAGCAAACCCTCATGAAGAATGGGGTATCTAATTAGGTTCGAGCTATGGTCTAGAAGGCTAGCATTCAATGAGGTGGAAAGATAGAAAGGGAAAGAAACCCTAACCTGATGCCGAAAGTGATTTAGGAGCACAAAATGGTAACCAAAGACCCTAGTGTATCTACCATCCAGCATTATGTATTCCATGATCACCTTCAACACCTCCCACTAGAGCAATTTGATCTTCACAGAGTCATAACTACTTTTCATAGCTCTGTGCAGGTCTTATTTTTCCTTTTTTGTCTTTGAGAATTTTCTCATAGATTGGTCAGAAAGTTTCTTATCCCTGTAGAACTTGAGGCACTCTATGGGAAGCCCCGTGACCTCAAAAATTAGTTGCTCATCAATGGAAACCTTTCTCCCAAATAAATTTACCTTTCCATTATTCCATTCCTCGAAAAAAAACCTTGTGATCTTTTGGTCCCAACCATGGAGTTTTTCGATGTAATTAGTAATCCCACCCTTCTCCAACAGTTGCCACACCTTAGTGTTACTCCTTAGCTCCTCACAATCCATTGTTTCCACACGATGACAGTCACCACCCATGTTGATAGAATTGCAAGCCTTCTCTGAAGACTCCTGAAAACCAAATAACATGATAACCAGAATGCCCAGAAAGCGTGCAAAGCACAAAATATCAGAATGACAATTAATTTTATGGTACTCCGACCCTCTATGAAAAATAATTAAACAACAATTCCGAGATTGCATGAAAAGACACTCAACACCCATAATCATTAATTGATAAGGGAAAATGAACCTTCCCGTGAGTTATATCATACATCAATAAGGATGTGACATCAACGTCCAAATTGTCACTCCTTTGCCATGTCATTTTTCCCTTGGTCTGAACCCCCTTATTGGCAAAGAATTCCGCCACCGTGTTAATTTCCCTGTAAGCATGGGAAATAAAGCATTTATCAAAAGAGCTAATAATCCCCTTGGAAAGATTAATCCAATTATCTATGGTCCATGAGGGCTTTTGGAGGCCCTTAATACATTGTATAATATTGTTTGAGTCCCCTTCAAGCCACACATTTTTGAAGTTCAATTGACAAGCAAGATTTAAGGCTTGGAAATCCCCTATTGCTTCAACAAGGTGGTTGGTCTGGGTTCCCAAGGGGAGTGCCACCACTGAAATAAAACTACCATTCTCATCCCTTATCACTCTAAAATATAGGTATAGTTATAATCAACAAATGTATTAATATACTTGTATAGTTATCAAGGGGAGGATGACCATATATTAAAGCTAGGAGAATTTTATTATATATGCCTCAATGATTGTTATCTTAGGAAGACCTGCATTGATTTAGATATCACTAACAATCCATTAAGTATAGTTATCCAATATTACTATTTGGTCCATTTAGATGTTAAATATATAAACTCCAAAACATAATGAGTGCTCATTCAAATTTCCCTAAAGTATAGTATTTCAACAATCTTGAAAGTATTCAATTTTGATATCACTTCCCTAAAGCATAGTTGTTCATCAATCTTATTCATTATACTTAGATATTATACATACAAACTCCAAAAAAAAATTAGTGCCTATACAATTTTTTGCACAAAATTGATTCAATGGGATTTCATTTCACATTTAAATATAGTTAAAAACCATGAGAGATCATGTAAAAGGTTAAACCATTTTTAAAAATTGGGGAAAAAATAGAATATCCATTTGGAGAAATTAAACAAGAAGAAAACACCACTATCTTACAAAATTCAATCTCATTGTCAATATTGGTAAAAGGCATACATAAGGGAAAAAATTAAATGGAGGGAGACAATGTTCCTAGCCTAGAAAAGGACTTATTTAATGTATAATATTAGATATGAGAAAATTAGATAGGAGGCATCTAAGAAGTAATGGGAAGTGAGATCACTATATTATTCTCCATTGCTAGTTTCCTTGTCTTAGGAGTTTCCTTTAATTGTTTTTTCCTCGGCGAGAACCAAGTGTCAGGCTCAAATTGAGACTTGGAACTTAAAAGGTTCTAAGTTTGCGAGGAATTATAGACCTTTCGCTTCAAATATTTTTAGATTATTAGGGCACATGTGTTGGAGTAGAGTTTGGACTTCAAATTATGCCTTGGTCTAGGGATTCAAGTGCAAGTCTTGCTTGCTAAATTTTCTCAATGACTTGCAAGAGTTGGGACGAATTTAGGAATTATCCTAAGTGTGCATGGATTCTTTATGTATACACATTGAAAAGGATTTTATGTGGTGGTTCATGGTGACCAAGTCAAATTAGGGACTCAAAACCAAAGGTTCGAAGTCCCAACAGAGGTTTGACACTTGCAAGTTAGTGAACATGTTTCTCATTGACAACGAGTCACAAAGAGTGAAAGGAACCGAAGACTTGGGAAAATGTCTCATGTTTACACATGAACTTGATTTCCTTGAAGGTGTGTTTTAGTGATTTTGTGAGACTTGAATATTGGGAAAAACCTTGAACTTGGAACAAGTTCCAAGTCTTATTAGGGGCACAAGGTCCACATGTAGTTGGGATTAGTTTGTTTTTTTAAGTGAAGGGAAAACACTAAATTAAGTTCCAAATCCACATTGGATCTCAAAGTTTGATCTTTAGATAAACTATATTTGAATCTCAAAATGGTTGTTTTGGCCTTTCTAGTTTTTGTAACCCAATGAAATTTGGATGGTGGTCTAGCAAAGATGTGAGGAGGGTGTTCCAATAGTTTTAGAAATACTCTCTTCCATACCTCATTTTCTATTACAACCTTGGTGTCTTGTAGAGTTGAGCATTTTTCTTGTTTCACCATGCATCATGCAAATTGGTGTACATGTCAAGTGTGTCATCACATGTTATGACACCTTGTACATGTAGTAATGTTGTGTGGCTTTCTTAATGCCATATTTTATTACAAAAATACTGTCTATTAATGTCTTGAGAAAAATATTGGGGTATTACAATGTAACATGGAAATAAATTTGTACATGATTTAATGCATATATTACATAAATAATAATAAGAATTAGACATATTTACATGCCATATGAATCATTCACATGAATATCAATAAATGACAAATACCACTAATACTAGTGCACACAAGCAAAATAGGCACACCATATAAGTTTGATTCACGCTTCATGCACCACTAAGATAAAAATAATATATTAAAAATAATGATGTTTACATGTGTCAATATGGCCCCTACTAAATATTAAAATTCTAATGCACATATGTATGTTGGGAACACAATACAACTCTAATATGAATTAGTTCCATGTACATGCCATATGAATCAATCACATACAATTAAATGACATAATAAAATAATAATGGGAGCTAATTAAAGGACATTTATAGGTAAATTAAGTGTATGTTTAAAGAAAATTACACACAAGGGACAATGTGCATGCCATGCAAATTCGACAAGAATTAGACCCATTTATATTTTATATAAGTCCATCACATGGATAAAAATAAATGACACAAATACCACCAATATGAATGCACATAAATAGACTAGGCACATTATACAATTTTTGTTCACACTTGATGCAACACTAACATAAAATCCATATTACTAAGGATGTTTACATGTGTTAATGATGCTACTACAAAATTGGAGTACAAAAAAAATCTTCTATATTAGGCACATACAACTCTAATATGAATTAGTTTCATTTACACACCATGTGAATCAATAACATACAATTAAATGACATAATAAAATAATAATAGAGCTAAGCAAAGAAGAACATGCATAGGTAACTAAAGTGTATGGTTAAAGAAAATTACACATAGGGGACATTATGCATGCCATGGAACTTGATAAGAATTAGAACCATTTATATTTTATATAAGTCAATCACATGAATAAAAATAAATAACATAAATGCCACCAATATGAATGCACACAAATAGACTAGGAATATTATACAAGCTTGATTCACACTTGATGCAACACTAACATAAAATCCATATTACTAAGGATGTTTACATGTGTTAATGATGCTACTACAAAATTGGAGTACACAAAAACTCTTATAGATTAGGCACACAATACAACTCTAATATGAATTAGTTCCATGTGTACTCCATATGAATCAATCACATACAATTAAATGACAATAAATACTAATAGGAGCTAAGTAAAGAAGGAAATGTATAGGTAAATGAAGTGTATGGTTAAAGTAGATTACACACAAGGGACATTATGCATGTCATGCAACTTTGATAAGAATTAGACCCATTTATATGTCATATAAGTTAATCACATGGATAAAAATAAATGACATAAATGCCACCAATATGAATGCACACAAGTAGACTAGGCACATTATACAAATGTGATTCACTTGATGCAACAGTAACATAAAATCCATATTACTAAGAATGTTTACATGTGCTAATGATGCTACTACAAAATTGGAGTACGCAAACACTCTTATAGATTATTAGGCACATTGAGCACACTAACATAAGCACATCACTTCTAGTGTCTTAATGAATATTAAAATGTCATCAATATAGACAACAAGATAAACAATAACAAAAGCTGCCCAACTAGTGTACTATGTGTGCGCTCTTAATTTCAAATCTTTAAAGTTTTTGAAGGTTTAAATAATGAGTCAATTCTCGTGGGGGCCCCATTGGGCTCCCCCATCCAATTTTTTTACCCCAAATCTAGTATTGTTTTTTTTTCTATGTCTTCTAGGATTCCTTTATCTCTAAAGAGGATCTTATCTCCTATATGAATAAAATTGTTGGTGATGGATCCTTTTCTATGACCAAGCTGAATATAGAGTTTGTTTCCTATTTAGTGGATGATTTGGAAGTGGTCTTGAGGATCTCATGCATGAAGTGATTGAGGATCTTAAGCTTTCACTAGTGGGAAAGTTCCATACATTTCTCTCGAATATTGACTAGGTTAGGAGGTGGGCTGACTCTATCGGGAATTTAAAAGGTAGTGTTACCATTAGTGCCATGGAAAAAGGTCTATTTATTTTTAGTTTTATTATGCATGAGGATTTTATCAAGGTTCTTACGAGGGCCTTGGGAATTTGACAATGGATTCAAGAATTTCCTATCACTTTGTAAATGGAAGCCAGGGTTTGACCCATTTGTTGATTTGGGTTGGTAGCCCCTACCTTGGTTCATCTCCTTGGTCTCCCCTTAGAGTTCTACAAATATGGTATATTTAAGGGGATTGCTAATTCCTTTGGTAATTTACTTGTTGTGGACAAGGTAACTCAAAGAATGTCCATATTAGTTTTCGCTCAGAGTTGTGTTGATGTGGTGATCAAATCTATCTTGTCCACTTCAGTTATCTTGAAGTTGAAATTTAGAAAATGGAATCAACCTATTGAATACGAAAATTACAAAGCATATTGTCAAATATGCAAGAATTGTGGTCATTTCGAGGAAACTTGCATGAGGAGGGTTTAGGATAGTAAGATTGGGGAGATGTGTCCTGAGAAAATGCCTTCTTTATAGAATAATGAAAGCTCAGTGTCTTAGATTGCTCACCAGTCTCCTTAGGCATTTGTTTCTAAGGTGAATCATGTTGTGGACAAGAAGAATTTAGATAAGGATAATCCTATTGGGGAGCTAATTAAGGATGTTTCTAGAGGAGAGGTCACTGTAGTTGCCTCCTTCAAGGATCAAAATAAAATGACTCAAAAGAAAGCCAAGGGTGTTCCATTTGAGATCTTGGAATGGGATAGGGTATTGGTTGTTTCCTTTGATGATTCAAGACAAAAAGTTATAGAGGTGTCTCAAAAAGAGAATGCAAATTCAAAAGGGAAAAATGAGATTTTTTTTAGTAATAAACACATGAGGGACAATCTTAATGAGGATGGATCAAGGATTGGTTTAGAAAGTAAAACCAACCACTTTGTGGGGAAAAATCTAAAATTATTGAGGGAGAGATATATTCTCAAATAGTTCGGGGTCTGGTTTCCTCCTCTACTGTTTCTACACCTAAGAAATAGTCTGTAGAATTGTTGTATTAAGTTGAAAGGAAGGTAAGCATTTGATGGAATATATGGCTCCACTAGGATTTGATTCATCCCTTGCTAAGGGGGTTGCTTAATATGATTGGATTCAAGCTAATGGAAAATCCAAAAAGAAGAAAGAACTGGATATTGGGGGAGGGAACAAAGTTGGTAGACCATCCCAGAAGGAAACTAGGAATAAAGACATAGCCATAGATGTTGCTTCAGAGAGGAAAAAGACTTTGGACTCTCTCTCAGGTTCCAAGACTAAGAAGAGGTAAGGGAAAGTTGTCTTCTCCTTCCTACAACATCAAAGCAAGATGCTATATTTAGTTTTTTTCTTGATATGAGGATGATATCCTAGAATATAAGGAGCCTAAATAGTCCCTATAAACAACATTTGATCAAGACTTATCTTGGTGATTATAAAGTGGATGTTTTATTGATTCAAGAAATGAGAATGAAGAGGGATACCTTTGACAAGATTATTAAGAATTTTTGGCCTAGTTCCAATTATGTTGTTAGTGATGCTAAAGGAGGTTTTGGGGGTGTTGATACTTTGTGAAATCCTTCCAGACTCAAGGGGACTATTGGCTACTTCTATAAGAACTCTCTAATGGTTTCTTTTGAAGATCATATTACCTCTGAAAAATAGAACTTGATAAACATCTATGGCCCTAATTATCACCTTGAGAGAGTGGGTCTTTGGGATTCCCTGATAAACCTCATTTTTAGTAACATTGGAGATCTATGGATGTTTGGAGGGTACTTCAACTCTTCGATGTTTCCATAAAAAATAATGGGAGGCTTGGAGGAGTTTTTTGGTCTATTTGATGTTTCTTTGCAACTATCCCTTTTTACTTGGTCGAATAGGAGACAAGGAAATCACCTCATACAAGTTAAATTGGATCATTTTCTTATCTCCTCAAACTGGATCATTCTTCCTACTTTCACTCTAAATGCTCTCCCAAGAATTGGTTTGGATCATAATTCTCTTCTTCTTTGTAGGGAAGATAATGATGCTAAGGGGTCATTTCCTTTCAGATATCAAATCATGTGTACCCTTCATCTTTATTTTAAAGCCCTTGTTTATAAATGGTGGAATGAACCTATGAATGCTTCGCCTAGACCTGCTCAAACATGAACAAACAAGTGATCATTAAGAATTCTCTATGAAATTCATCTAAGCATAAGAACATGAAAACAAAGTAGAATATCAAATAAACTACTAATGAAATAATATTCTAATGCTCAAAACATCATCCCATAGGGGGATTAGTGCTCCTTTGACGTGGAAAGAAGCATTTTCCTAACCCCTTGATAAGCTTGATGATGGATTTGTGATGAACAAATTATGAAATTGACTATAATATAGCTAAATTGCTTGAAAATGATGAAAAATATGGAATGAAATGCCTATAGTAATAATGCTCTTAGTTGTGGATCGTCATTGTGAAAATGATGCCTCTATTTATAGAAGCCAAGGATTGAAGAGTGAAGAATGGGGAGAATGTGGGATTAAAAAATAGACCAATAGCATAGTGCCACTTGTCAACATGATAATGAATCTTGGAGGAGATGTTCTCACACATGTGTGAGCACATCTTGGGAGATGAGATGTGTAAGAGGAATGAAAGCCAAGGTGGCTTGTGTAAGAGGAGGTGTAAGACCTATTTAAAGCCAAGGTGGCTTGTGTAAGAGCTATTTAAAGCCAAGGTGGCTTGTGTGTAAGAGCTCTTCAATACCAAGGTGGCTCAAGAAAGAGGACAAAAGTCCTTTGGGAGGGAAAAACCAAATGGGTGGAATATTCTAAGAATATTCCATTTTAAAAGAAAAATAAGGTTATTAGTAAATCAAATAAATTGATTTACACATGCAACTTGGTTAGTTGACCATGGTTAACTTACCCTAGGGTGGAGTTAAAAGCTAGAGGAAGGGGGGATTAGTGTTAGGAGTTAATTAATTTAAGATTAATTAACTTAGGTGAAATTAGTTGATTTATGACATTTGATTTAAATGTTTGAGTTTATTTAAACTAAATGAGAGGATGTTAGAACTTTAGGATTTCAATTAAATAAAATTGATTTATTTAATTAAAGGAAGAACACTAGGATATGATGAAATAATCTAATAAAGTGTATTATCCGATTTTAGGAGGAAATCTAATGAATTTAATTAATTAATTAAAGGCTATTCAATTAATTAGTTAGTGTGGAAATGATTATGGAAGAATTGATGTTATTTAATTAGAATGAAGTGCATGATATTGATTAGGATATTTCGAGTGTCTACATTTTTCCCCTCTTTGAAGTGATGTACCTATTGTGTTGGTTCAAAGAATAACATTGGAGAGATTGATATTCAAAAAAATTCTGATTTTTTTGGATGCCCTAGTGGAAAGTACACTGGTACACTTCCCGCTCGAGAGATTGGGAATTTTTTTTGATTTGAGGGTCAATCTCGCAACAAAGAGGCTCAAGATGGATGTATGGATGGTTAGCCTAACAAATCTATATGATAATGATGATGCAAATGAGATGAATTAAGATGCTAAGAATAACAAATCTATATTATCCTAAACATTTTAAATGATGATGCAATGCATGTGAGATGGATGATGTTACCTATTATGATGATAGGTATAAATATGTAGGATGCAGACGGTTTGTGGATGACATGATATCATGTTAGCATGAAAGAGGATAGAAAAAATAAGATGATGAAAAAGGATCCAACAAGTCTATGATCTGCCAGGACTTTATTAGAGATGATGATGAATGATGATGATGTATTGCTTATGTAGGGATTGGGGTCATAAAAATCTTACTTTCCTTATGTTTGATAACACACATAGATATGTTGCATTAAGGTATAAATAGCTAGGATGTTGTTGTATCTAGTGAGATGGATTTTTACTCAACAAACACATAGGAGTATCCTTGTTTACACCTAACATATAGAAACCTTACTAGGATGCACTTCAGAAGTTTCAAACATCTTGAACCAAGACATAAAGGCATAACCTCCCAATGTAATAGTCAATAAGCTATCCAAAACACCTTCCATACACACCCAATAAAGCAAGTATTGACCAAGGTTATATTACAAGAACATCCAACAAGCACAAAAAATGAAAGATAAAGATCAATGCCCCATTCCTTTCTCTCCAAATCATTTGATTAGACATCATCGAGAGGTCATTGGAATGAGCGTAATAAGATAAATCAAAAGAAAATATCATGTAAAAAAACAAGCTAATGTTCTTCATACCGCTAGCCAATACTAAACTACAGTGATGCTTGATGTTGAAGTCCATTGTACGAAGGATGCATCCTAGGACATGATGTTATCAGATGATTTTGGAACTAACTAGATGATAGACTATTGATGTGAAGAGTTGACCAACTTTTTTACCTACTAACCTAAAATTGAGATCTTGACACCCGAGTTTCCACTTTTAATTGTCAATCTTGTTTCTAATTGCATTACATAAGGGTGAAGGTGATTATCAATTTATTATGAGTGGATGCTTATTGCAAGTGAAAGTGAAATGAGACGGATGATTTTTTCAAATATTTGGATTTTTTTGATGTTTTGAAATTTTTTGAGGTTGTTTTTGGTATTTTCAAAATGTTTTACAAATGTTTTGATTTTCAAAATTTTCCTATGTTTTTGGTTTTTTTCCAAGATTTTGACCAAGAACCTAACCTAAAGACCTATCTTAGGGGCCTCAGGGGCTGATCAAAGATTAGCCTTGCCTATGTTATACACACAAAGACCACGTAGTTTGTCTGACACAAAATCGGTTATTGATGATATATGAACAAATGAATTGCTAGTTTATTATGACAAACCCCTAAAGGAATGAAATAATGTGTCTCAAGGGCACATCAATGATGGCCTTGCCTACATTCATGCTCAGAGACCCATAGTTCAGATACCATGTTTTTGATGTTTTCTGACTTTTTGACCTATTTTGGGATTTTGACATGTTTTGGATGTTTTTGGACTTTCACATGATTTTGATGATTTGGATATGGATATGTGATGAGATTAGTGATTTTTTTTGGGATTTTGTTGAAAATCAAGCTAGGTTTGATTGAACAAATTGATGGATTTGTGATGATAACATCATTGAGGATACACAACAATGCAAGGATAGTGTTAAGCAACACGAGGATTGGGAAGGATATCCCAAGATGATGATGGATTGGTTGGATTTGATTGATCAAGATTTTGAAGCTTGATTTGGAACAAAATTGTTTTGATGATTTGATGTGACATTGAAGTGCCAGTTAGATGTGATTGTTATTTTGGATTGATGTTCAATGAAAGATAAAGCTTGATAAAGAATATATTCTTGTCAAAATATGCCATGGGTTTGTGATTTAGATTTTGGCTCAAAAATGCTTGACCAATTTGATTTTATGTTTGCCAATGTTCGGATCACCACATAAGTTGGAGGATATAGATCAAGATTTATTTCCAAAGAAAGATGTAAATATCTACCCCCAGTGTCTGGCAATGTTTGAAAGGCCATGGGTGGATTCTTGGATAGATGGATGGATGGATGGATATGGTCAGAATACAAAGGATGCGAAGTATTATCTTATGATAAGATAAGGTGTTCAAATAGAGGATTCTCATTTGGATAAAGCTTCATGGCTTAGATAATATTGGGTAGGATAGGATCAATGAAAATGACCCATGTCAAGATGTTTACCATAAGCAAGTGTAAAATGTGCACCAAAATTTTTCAAGACCAAGATAATTTGGAAGATGGATGTAGATATATAAAAATGGATTGGATAAATGGTTCATGGATGAATGGATTTATTATGGATAAGATGGATGGATTGTTGGCTTTATTATGGATGTGATAAGATGCTTTCTCCTAAAATGGTGCATGTAGATGCTCGATTCTATACATGACGCTTTTTTTCCAGGTTTTCATCATGGTACATGTCCAAAGTACCACCATAATGGTTTTCACTGGAGGACGATTTTTTTATGTTTATGATTTTCATGATTTTTTTTTTTTGATTTTTTGCCAAAATATTTTAAGCTCATGTTGAATCACCTGGTGGTGCTGATGTAGTTTCCCATGTCATAATGTGCCATTGATATCCTACTTGAAGAAGTTTCTTTTCCAAGATACATGCACTTGAATGAAAATTTTGAGATTCTTGATCTACTTTTATGATACCGGAGCTAACTATGTCTTTGTGCGTACATTGCGATAGAATGCCTTCCGAGTCCTTATGATGAAGAGTTGCTGCCAATACATGGTCAATGTGAGAATTGTATATCATGCATGGAGGAGTGGATGGTGTTGTGTGTTTAGGAACATGAGATGGATTGGTTGATAGCTTAGAACCTTTGACTCTCCAAACATGGGAAGATGAGAAATGATGAATGGATACAAAAGTGTGTATGGAATTAGGACCAACAACTTGATATACTTTGTACATTGCTTGAGAAGCCTGATTTTTACTTTGTGGAAATATCTGATAAATACTTTTCCCTTGTTTATTTTTCCCCATAGTTTCTTTGATTAATGGAGTTTGATAGGGATAATCAATCTTTATATTCTTTGGTATCCATGTGTATTTGATTTGTCCTTCATGCTTTACTACTTCTTTTTCTTTGATAATGTTCTTTTTTATTTGATTCAAATCTTTCTTTTGATGTTAGTCCCACTTCGTAGATGGGGTGATGGGTGGATGAAGATTTATGACACGGCTGGTTGAAAATTTAGGAGATGCAAATCAACATGAAAAACCTCAAGATCCTCAACAGGAAGAGCAACCAAATCCTCAAAAACAAAATCCTCAAGATCAAAATTAACCACAACAACCTCCTCCACCAATCACTCAACCCCCTCCTGGCACTCAACAAAATTTAATGAGTGAAATTGAGAACAACAAAAAGAAAATTGAGGATTTAATCAGTAGGTTGAGTGATCCCAATGGTTCAACCACATAAAGAATGACCCTAGAAAATTCATTGAAAGATATGTTAACAAATGTAGATTCAATTAGCAAACAAATAACTAGATGGCAAGATAGGAGACAGTCGACTAGGGATTATTATGCAATTAAACTATCATATAAAGATGTAAAGGATTTAAAAATTACAAAAGGTGATTTGTGCTCATTATTCACTAACCCACACATAAATCAAAATCTTACCCTTAATGTGAAGAGGTTTCATATTCATTGGTGCCACCACCAATAGATTAGGAACCAGTTTTATGATAGGTGGTACATGGTCTTCGATTACCCA